>JAODAC010003698.1:0-27052 GCA_027575185.1 Mimaenictus wilsoni
GGGGAGGGGGGGGCTGTCTTCAGGCGGGGGGCGTGGGGGGTGGAAGAGCCGGTTGGCGAAACTTCCGGTGCGTTTATTAAAAAAGCACGTTTATAAAAAATTGCGAACGGACGCCAGATGTATATGTTTTCTTAGTTATAATTAGCGGCGGCGGCGTCACAACGCGTTTTTCATTTACTCGTATGCAGGCCGCGCCGCCTCCACGCCAAACTCAAACCAAACCAAACTCTCCCCTAACACCGCGCAGTGTTGGGATGCTCGCCGCAGGCGAACGGAAATGATTTTTTAATTAAAAGCGAATAAAAACTTTCCGATAAAGTTGCGACACTGCGCCACTGCTGTGCAAATTATAATGTTTTAATTAAAACGGAATACGATTATTATATGCCGGCGAGAGCGCAACGGAAACCGTTTTTATGCGCGCTCAGTTTCAACGTGCACAATCTTTGTTCTCCGATGCGGGGGGATTAGCTAACAAACTTCTATAACAGACCGAAAATGCTCAAAGGCATAATATTGCGGTAGGTCTTCGGCGTTGGTGGATTTTTTAATGAAGGTTTAGAATATTCAAGGTTATTCGAAAGCATTTTAGTTTAATTAGTTGAAATGGAGGAAGTACTAGACCAGAAACATTAAATCAATGTTTGTTTGCTCCTGATGGTCTGGACATCTTCTGTTCAGGCTCGTACATACTTTAGTTTTTCGCGATACCTTTTTTGAAACATACTGACGAGAGCCTGTTTGCTATTGGGTCTGAACAGATTATGATAATGGTCTGAACAGATTTCATTCAGGCTCAAACACACTTTATGTTTTCGCTCTACGTTAATTTTGAAACATACTGACGAGAGTTGATTAGATGCTGAGAAGACTTGATAACTCAATACATATATCATTCCACTGGTTTATCCTTTTAATTCCAAACAAATAGATACCATCCTGTCTGGTATCTATTTGTTTGGAGCAGATTAAGTAGGTTTATAAGAGATTATTTGGTACTGTTGATCTGACCAGTGTTTATTCAGGCTTAAACATACAGTATATTTTGCACTATCTTTTTCTGAAAGAGACTAACGGAAGCCTGTTAAGTCTATACATAACTATACATATAGCGATTCATTTTTTTTACCCTTTTCATTCCGTAGAAGTGGATTTCAGGATTTCTAGCATATTAGCTAGATTTATGTGAGATTATTTAGTACTGATGGTCTGAACAAACGCTGTTCAGGCTCAAGCATGCTTTTTATTTTCATATTTCTTTTTTTAAACTCTGACGAGCCTGATAGATGTTCAAGGAACTCTATACATCTATACAAACATCTGACTGATGGTCTGAACAGCTTTCGTTCAGGCCCGTACATACTTTGTCTTTCGCCTTACTTTTTTTAATCATTTTGACGAGTCTGTGAGATGTTGGGAAGACTTGAAAACTCAATGCATACATCATTCCACTGGTTTATCCTTTTGGAGGAGATTAAGTAGGTTTATAAGATTATCTGGTACTGTTAGTCTGAACAGTGTTTATTCAGGCTTAAACATACCTTTTTTTGAAACAGACTAATGGGAGTCTGTTAAGTCTATACATAACTCTAATCATACATCTACTCATACTATACATAACTCCATAGATATAGCGATCCACTTCATCCCATAGAAGTGGATTCCAGGATTTCTAGTATATTAACTAGGTTCATGTGAGATTATTTAGTACTGATGGTCTGAACAGACGCTGTTCAGGCTCAACCATACTTAATATTTTCACATTTCTCTATACATCTATACAAACATCTGACTGAAGGTCTAAACAGCTTTCGTTCAGACCCGTACATAGTTTCTTTTTTCGCCTTACTTTTTTAATCATCCTGATGTTGGGAAGACTTGATAACTGAATATGTACATCATCCTACTTCTGCTCCCTTTTGATCTCAATGTAATATATTCCTGAAATGAATTTCTGGATATTTCAGGATATATGAAAACTTATTTGGTCGTATTAGTCTGAACAGGTTTTCCTCATATAAATTTTTAGTCAATTGATTTTCTGTTGGTCTGAATACTACAATTACCACAATTTCCAATTTGAGTATTTAGTATTGAATCAGAGTATAACTCAGTAACTGTAAACGCAGTGAGTTTACACGTAGATTTCCTTGATACCCTTATCAGGATTGTGGTGATTTTACGTCCATTGTTTTATTGCACATCGTTGGAGATCCGGCCCTGTTCGTCGAATAAAATCATACGTTTTACGACCGGCAGTCCGGCACGAAGCGAGACATGACCGCTGCAAATACATAGTAATAATATACAATTTTCCAGAATGGCAATCAATGTTATGTAAAAGGCTTATCGCGTTAAAGTGAAATGGTATCGGCGAATTGCCATCGGCAATCAGGCGTATCCACGGCGGGCGATTTTGCGACCGGATTGTGTGTGTGGCGGGGGGCGGCGGCGGGCGGTAGCAGCATTTAACGCGTTTATACGCCGGGCCGTAAATCTTTTATTTCCACCGGTCCGCTTAACAAATGTCACAATTTGCAGCGTGCAGTTTGGCCATACGGCACGCGCGTCACGGCGACTTTGACGACGCCGAAGGCATGCGAGCCGCCTGAGGCGCGTATGGCCGTTATAAATTCGCAATAATAAGCGGTCGGGTCGCTTTACAGTACTGACGGGCCGGCCCCGAAGGGTTATCAAGCGCCTGTCCTGCAATGCCTTATCCGTAAGCTGCCGCCCGGTTTGGCTCGTGTGCACACTTTCCGCGCGTTGAGACCCGCCGCCCCCTCAAAAACCACCCGGTTCTCGTGCGAACCGAGGCGATTGCGTATTCCCTATTCCCATTCACCTTCGGCGCCGCTTCCGCGCGTTCACGCATATATCACGGCGACGACGATGGTCGCACGAGGCCCCGAAGAATCCCAGGGATAATTCACTTTTACCTTACACCAGACTCCACTAAAACCCAACGTACGACGGCGGCGTGGCCATTGCACTCCGACGCCGGCGCCGTCTCCCGGGATGGGCCCTATCGATGGTCCTAACGTTACCGAATTAAATTGTCTGCTAATATTTCTAGTAAATATATCTTTACATGTTCTACACGCTGGGGAAGTGCTAATGTCAACAAGTGAAGAGGAACGCAATTTGCAGTGGCATATATTTTACTTGATGATGATTACCAAGATGTATCCTTATTACCTTCTATCTGAAGGCAGTCTAATCATATCATTTACATTTTAAAAGCCTGAAGAGGGAATTACTGCGGGACATCTGATAGCATAATGCTTGATAGTTCTCTGTGAGGGACAAACATTGTCTGGGAAAATATTTCTTTTTTTTGTTGAAGAAGAAGAGAAGTTGTTTATTGCCTGTAGATAATGCCATCAGGCTATTACACCCTCTATTTGGCCTGAAGATGATATTCACAAGGAGCCTGACATTTCCGAGTCAAATATCAGGATGACTCAGGATGAGTCGCCATTGCACTCCGACGCCGGCGCCGTCTCCCGGGATGGGCCCTATCGATGGTCCTAACGTTACCGAATTAAATTGTCTGCTAATATTTCCAGTAAATATTTCTTTACATGTTCTACACGCTGGGGAAGTGCTAATGTCAACAAGTGAAGAGGAACGCAATTTGCAGTGGCATAATTTTACTTGATGATGATTACTAAGATATATCCTTATTACCTTCTATCTGAAGGCAATCTAATCATATCATTTACATTTTAAAAGCCTGAAGAGGGAATTACTGTGGGACATCTGATAGCATAATGCTTGATAGTTCCCTGTGAGGGACAAACATTGTCTGGGAAAATATTTCTTTTTTTTGGTTGAAGAAGAAGAGAAGTTGTTTATTGCCTGAAGACAATTCCATCAGGCTATTAAACCCTCTATTTGGCCTGAAGATGATATTCACAAGGAGCCTGACATTTCAGAGTCAAATATCAGGATGACTAAGGATGACATGATTTCAGCACTCTTCATATAGGAATATTTTTTTCTTATTCTCACAAGTAAGTTTTGCCCTTTCAACCCCCTACACTCTTATGATACATTAAAACATGTTTTCTGTAGTCTGAACGCTACTCATTCAGTCTATTAGACCCTGATCTAAACCTTTCTACTTTCTGATTGTGCTGACATTTTAGACATTGAGAGTTTAGACATTGAGAGTAACCTGAGTTTGGAAGAAATTACTGTGGGACATGTGATATCACAATCCTTTTGACAGAGACAATATGAAGGCAACTTCTTCAGGTTATCAGACCCTGATCAGAACGTTTCTTCTTTCTGATTATCTATTTAGATATTGATAAGTTTCAATTTCTGTAGGACTGATCTGAACGTGAGTTTCGAAGAAATCACTATGGATTGTGTGAAATCATAATCCCTTCTGACAGGGACCAAACTGGCTACTATGTTCCTTTATAACCTGAACACGATATTCACAGAGAGCCTGATATTTCAGAGTGAAATATATGATAGTTCAGTTCTCATGATTTCAGCACTCTTTATTCAGGAATATTTCTCACTTTCACAATACTAGATTTGCTCCTTCAACCCTTTTCACTCTTCTGATACATCCAGACAAGTTGTCTGTTGCCTGAAGACAACTCCTTCAGGCTTTCAGACCCTGACCTAATCCGATCTACTTTCTGACTATGCTATTTAGACATTTAGGAGATTAAATTCCTGTAGGAAAGATCTGAACGAGAGTTTGGAAGAAATATCTATGGGACATGTGATATCACAATCCCTTTTGGCAGATACAAAAGTAGCTAATATGTTTCTCTTTGGCCTGAAGATGATATCCACAGAAAGCCTGATATTTTAGAGTGCGATATAGGAATCTCAGGTTCTCATAATTTCCGTTCGTTTTCTTCAGGACTATCAGTTCTTACTTTCAGAATAACTGATCCGCCCTCTTACACGTCTCCCAAGAGTAACCTGAACAGCTAGATATAGACTTCCGAAAATGACCTACACTTGGGAATCTCATCAAGTATCAGCCCTCAAAAAATTACCAAATATACTTAGAATGTCTCTTGCCTGAAGGTAGTCTAATCATACCATTTTCAGTTTAAAGACCTAAATAAGACATTACTGAGGGATATATGATATCGTAATTCTTGACAGTCCTCTGAAAATAACAAAAATTGTCTGTGAATAATCTGAAGGACAAATTACAAAGTGGAACAAATTCCTATATAACTTGGTTTTCCCGTCAATCCCAATCACCATTCCCACTCCTCACCCTCACCTCCCGCCCCCGGGAACCAATATTATGACATATGCTAAGTACAAGTAGAAATCATTGAGGGACCCACAGGGGCGCGGATGTCGTGTAAATTTCCCAAAAATTGAATTGTCCCGAACCCGGTGCCGGCACCCGTACAAAAAAGCGAAATAATTTCCATGTATTGAGTGTTGCAGGCACGACCGCCCTTGCTTCCGACCAAGGGACTGTCGTTTGAGTTTTATTACGTCAATAAGAAGAAAGTGCACATACGGCGTGCGCCGCGCGGACCGACGAGTTCGCGGAGGCGAAGTAAGTACACAAAACTTTTCATAGTTCATTTTTGGCTTTTATGTGCCGCATGTTCGACTGGGGCTGGAGGGCAGGGCGAAAGTAGCCCGGCAGCACACTTCCGCCCTCGCCCAAATCCTCATACAACCCCCCTCCAGAGCACCACCGACGAGTAGTGCTGTTACTCTACCTCGTTCATCGCTTTACGTTTATGTTTCGTCGAATGTGTACGAGTGCTCTTGCCACGGCAATTCGCGTCTTTCCACCCTGCGTTTGGGGGGGGGGGGGCCTTCGACTGCGGCGGGGAGCGGAATAAAAATGGAAAAATTGAGAATGGAAATTCAATATCCTCCACGAGGATGTCATTTCTTCACTCTACATTTTACAGTGGGTACATGAATGTTTTCAGGACATGACTGAGGATCATATAAGCGGTAACATATTTTATTACTGATTGATATATGGAATTATATCATATTATACATGATAGAACCTGTTTGAGGCATCATTGATCGGATACATAGACTACTTTTCAAGTGAATATCTGAATAACTTAAAGAAAGGTATTTCAGGCAGAGACAAGATCATCCTGATGAATACGGTGTAACTGCGTTACTCCTTAAAACAATTCTGACACAACAAAATAGGTAGTCTGTCGCCTGAAGGCAACTCCTTCAGGCTGTTAGAGCCTGAACGGATCCTTTCTATTTCCTGATTATGTTGTTCAGACATTGAGGAGATTTACTTTTAGTAGGAAAGATATGAACGTGAGTTCAGAAGAACTTACTGTGCGACATGTGATATCACACTCCCTTTTATCAGACCCAAATTGATCAATTGGTTTCTCTTTAACTTTAAGACGATTTTAGAAGGAAGCCTGACATTTCAGAGTCGACTGTAAGATTCTTAGATTCTTATGATTTCAACACCATTTTTTCAGGAATACTTTTTCTTTATTTTACAATACCCGTTTTGCCAGTTCAACCCCTCCACCTATCAGTTTTTTTATACAACCAGACAAGTCTGTCGCCTGAAGGCAACTCCTTCAGACGTTCAGACCCTGAAAGGATTCTTTCCACGATCTTCACAGGGAGCCTGATATTTCAGAGTCCAAAATACAATACTCAGGTTCTCATGAGTTCAGTAACTTTTATTCAGGATTATTCAGTACTATTCAAAAGCCCTTCAAATGACTTTTAATACTAACCTGAACAGAAATAGTCCTGGAATATATTTGCTTCAGAGGGAGTAAATGAGTTCAGACCATTTTTCTTCTGATATATGTTATGTTGTCTGATACCTGAAGGCAACTCCTTCAGGTTCTAAGACACTTAACTTTCAAATTTCAGACCTGAAAGTGAGTTGGGAAGAACTTACTGTGGGACTTCTGCTATCATATTCTCTTCTAACAAGAAAAAAATAGTCAAATAGTCAATAGTCAATCACAAGTTTACAAAAGGCGGATTCACTTTTATATATTGATCATTAAATTTGTCTACTATTCTCGAAGGGTGGAGATGATAAAGTTCTTAGTTGAGTGCGAGACTGAAGTGAGGAGTGAAAATGGCGCGGCCTTTTTATATTGCTCCAAATCGGTCTATGGAGGGGCAACACACATAGGTGAATGACCTGGGAACGAGCGCGTTGTATGCACAGTGCTCTCCAACTTGTCAAGATCACACTAAGTTATTATTACCGCTGACTCTGGAGGAGTGCTGAGCCACCGCCACAAGTTGTTATTTCTATGTCTGCAGCGACTCTGCTTTTGTTTAGATGGCGCACCCTTGATCTGATATCCACGGTTTTGGATGCATTCACAAGTTTGCAAAAGGCGGATTCATTTTTATATATTGATCATTAAATTTCTCTGATATTCTCGAACGGTAGAGTTGATACAGTGCTTAGTTGAGTGCGAAACTGAAGTGAGGAGTGAAAATGGCGCGATCGTTTTATATTGCTCCGGAGCCGTCTATGGAGGGGCAAAACACATAGGTGAATGACAAGGGAGAGAGCGCGTTCCAACTTTCCAGGATCACATAAAGTTATTATTACCGTTGACCTGTCCTAACCCTTTCTTCAGGACTACATGTTTTTACTTTCACAATGCCTGATAGGCCCCTCCAAACAGTTTTACATCTAATCTGAACAGAAATTACCGTGGAATATGCTTCCTTCAGGAGGGTGACAGTTTAAAAAATCGTAAAATATTCAGTTATCCCTACTTTTTGAAGGGGCACAGGTGTATTCCATGAGAATCATGAAGTGGTAATATTCCGACGTAATATGATGTATTCGCCATTGATAATTTGTTATTAAACGTTTGTTAGTCGTTATCAGACAAGTAGACCTACGCAAAAATATCGGTGAAATGCCACATTTCACATAAAACACAAACACCGACAATTTAATTCATCATTAATTAAAACGATGTTTGCGATAAACACGGATGAAATGCAATCAAAATGAAATTGCTCCAGCAACGAGGTAATTATGTTAATTTAAAAGTTGTTTTTTCCCGTTTATATATCAACCGTTTATGTGTAATTAATATTCATTCGAATCGGTGATCCATCGCAATTTACGCAATGCGAGAATTAATTAAATAGCTGGACAGAGAGATGTGATTCGCCAGAGGGGTAGGTGGCAGCAGTAGTGACGTGACGTGTACATCGTAATTATAAATTCGCATTTCATATAATTGAATAATAGACGATGGCGAATTCTGCAATTAGTTGTTCATTATTCGCGTGTTACTCGAATGCCTTTGGGTACTAACAGCATCACGCCTAAAGGCGATTGGTGGGTGACGATTGGTAGTAGGCGGTAGCGGCGCGCAACTTTAAACAAATTGCTGGGTACACCTTTCGGAATTAGCGTAATTGCCGCCACTATGGCATCGTATTAAATGTTTGTGTTATGACGTTAACACCACGCAAGCACTTGGAGAAACGAACGCTACATTTAAAATATTAAAGCGTTATTACGGTGGCGGGCGGCGCGCCAGAAACGTCCGCGCCATTAATGAGAGGCGGCAAACGATAATGATCGTCGCTTTTTAATGAGTACAAAAGGGTTTTAGGGTTTTCTGCTTTCGGATAAAATGCGCATTAATTTCGGCGTTGGCGGCACCAGCAGCAGTAGCAGGGGGTGGCATGGTGTTATCGTCGTCGATCTTGAGGGCGCGTGTGTTCCGCGATGCTGGAGGCGGCTGCGGTGACGGTGCGTATCTAAGCCCGCAACTGGAAAAAGTAGGACGTACTTCCGAGCCCCCTGTTTACGCGTATGTATGTGATTTTCGGGCATTAGTTGTTTTTTCCTCCATTTTCATTTATTTAAATTGCGTGGGAGGGTGAGAGGGAAGGGGCAGTTTGCGGTTGTGTCTGCTTACCACAGTCGTCAACGTTGCGATAATTACCATTAAAATAAAATTCGTTAAAAGCCTGCATAGGAATATACCACGAATATATTTACTTGTTTAGTCACATTTGAAATTATTATATTTCACATTTTCCTTTGCACTTGTTTCAGAGCGGTACCTGGAGGGGCAGTACGTGGAGGTGAATGACCTGAAAGCGGACGCACGTTGTTGTATACACACGCCAAGTCAAACCTGATGGTATTGCGGTTGACTCTATTGCACGAGCGTAGCACTTCTGCGACAAGATGTTGAAGCTGAAAGTTGGGAGTTGGGGTGGTGTAGCCTTTTCGTATTGTTCCAGAGCAATACCAGGAGAGGCAGCACGCAGAGATGAGCGTACATTCGTGTATACCCACTGCGCTCTGAGTCGTGTCTGCGCTTGGCGCTCAAGTTATTGCTCCAGAGCGGTCTATGGAGGGGTAAAAACATATAAGTGAATGACCTGGGACCTAGCGCATTGTAAGCACAATACGCTTCAACTTCCCAGACCACGGCAAGTTATTATGACTGCTGACTCTGGAGGTTGACTCTAGAGGAGTGCTGAACCATTGCCACAAGTTGTTGTTTTTACGTCTGCAGCGACGCTGCCTTAGTTTGGACGGCGCACTTTTGATCTGATATCAATGATTTAGGATGCAATTACAAGTACACGAAAGGCAGACTCATTTTTATATATTAACCATTAATTTGTCTAATATTCTCGAACGGTGGAGATGAAAAAGTAGTTAGTTGAGTGCGAAACTGAAGTGAGGAGTGGAAATGGTGCAGCCTTTTTATATTGCTCCAGAGCAGTCTATGGAGGGGCAATATGAGGAGGTGAATGTCTTAGGAGTGAGCGCGTTGCACACTGCGCTTCTACTTTCCAAGACCACGGCAAGTTATTATGACTACTGACCCTGGAGGTTGACTCTTGAGGAGTGCTGAACCATTGCCAAAAGTTGTCGTACGTCTGCAGCGACTCTGCCTTTGTTTGGACGGCGCACTTTTGATCTGATATCAACGATTTAGGATGCAATTACAAGTACACGAAAGGCAGATTCATTTTTATATATTAACCATTAATTTGCCTAATATTCTCGAACGGTGGAGATGAAAAAGTAGTTAGTTGAGTGCGAAACTGAAGTGAGGAGTGGAAATGGTGCAGCCTTTTTATATTGCTCCAGAGCAGTCTATGGAGGGGCAATATGAGGAGGTGAATAACCTGGCAGCTAGCGCGTTGTATGCACACTGCAATCCAATTTTAAAAGACCATACCATGTTATTATGTCTGCTAACCCTGGAGGAGTGCTGAGCCGCTGCGACAAGTTGTTCCAGAGTCTGCAGCAACTCTACACTTGTTCGGACGGTGCACCCTTGTTTCGATATCAACGGTTCAAGCTACACACAAGTATACAATAGGAAACTTTTATATATAGACCGGCTTCTATGCTCTAGAAACAGTTGTAGACTCCAGTCGAAAATCACAACTGAATTTTCCGCTTGCACTTGTGAGAGGGAGAGGAAGAGTGGGGGAGTGGCGGTGAAGTTTGGCCGCGCGGTGAGGTGGAGGCGGCGCCGGGCAATATCAGCGTTATTGTTGTTCTATAAGCTGCAGTTGTTTGTCATTCACGTCGCATTCAATTTTGCGAAATGAAACCGGGCACAAAAAGCGGGAAGACATCGGGCGCCAGCGCAACAAACTGCGCCAACCGATCCTCCGCAATCTACTCATATTTTTTCATACATTTCCGGGGCGGAAACGTGCGTGTAGATGATGCCACCGCGTCGCGAATATATATATATATGCATGAAAATATGAAATTTTTACCCCGTCGTGAATGAAATAAATGTCCGGCCACCTTTCTGCGAAATGAGAAATTTATCTATTTGACGAACGATTGTGCCCAAAGTTTTTCAGCTAACTTCACATTTATCTTTATTTCGGACCTTATATATTCTAACCCACGTTAAGGAAATTAATTCAGTTCCTTGAAGGTTAGGACTTATTCAAGTCTAGGGTCATTTTAATTGTATATATTGAGTCGCATTCGCCTGTGGGGACATCTATCAGGCTAGTCTGACAAGTTTTCCTGCTCATTTTCTATTAGATTGCTGAAGAGGTTTGAGATAAGTAGAAAAACTTGTCAGAATAGCCTGATAGACGTCCCCACAGGCGAATGCATGAGATTAGAAAATATCTATTCGCCTATACTGTGCCAAATCAACATTTTATAATTTCACCTATGCGCGTTCTAATAAGTTCAGTTTAAAAATTTTTAAAGCAGTACTTTTGTACCATTTCAGAAATTGTTTGACCTATCCACATCGTGGATAGAACACATATCGTTGATATAACTGAATGGAAGATTTCGAAAGGAATTGCATTGGTTTCAGTTTTAGTTCAAATGCGAGTAGGAAGAACTTGATTGCGACACCGTCAGGCGAGTCTAATAGGTTTTTCTGCTCGTTTTCTATTAGATTTCTGAAGAGATTTGCGATAAGTAGAGAAACTTGTCAGAGTAGCCTGATTGACGTCCCCACAGGCGAATGCATCAGATTAGACAATATTCTATTAGCCTATACTGTGGCAAATCAACATTTTACAATTTCACCCATGCGCGTTCTAATAAGTTCTATTTAAAATTTTAAAAAGCATAACTTTTACACCCCTTATATAACCGAATGGAAGATTTCGAAAGTAATTGCATTGGTTTCAGTTTTCAGTTCAAATGCGAGTATGAAGGACTTGATTGCGACGCCATTTGGCGGCGTTCCAGGGGCGTTTTAAATATCTACTATTCTTTTCATTTGGGCGATTTTTATACCAGCCACTACACAATCGCATTGTTTCCGAATCTGGGGCAAAGCGCGGCGGCGGCGGCGGCGGCGAAAACGATAACAACCATTGCCAATAAATAGTACATCCTGGCGCATTCGCCATTTTCCAACCCCCATTGTCGTTCGCCCCCCCAGAACTACCTCGTTTTAAAGCATATTTTTTCGAGAGCATGTACCGAGAATGACTGCAAATGGGGATGTGCTCCCCCGACCTGAGAATTGAACTATTAACTTGCTAACTTTACCGTAACTTCCTCCCCTGATATTATTTCGCGCGCGTAGCAAGCGTCTTCATTGTTAACGTGCGAATATTTTTACGATTGGCGAATACTCTGGGGGGGAGGTCTTTGCGCTCTTTCGGCGCTGTGTTCGGCTGCTGGGGTTTTCCCCATAGGTGCCCACGCCTTCGCTGGGCTATTGCAAAATAGAACTTTTCGAACGCGAGCTGAATGAGCGAACAAAGAAGCGGCGATCGTGTGGAATGTTGGAATCGGCGCATTATCGCAGCCGACAAACGCGTGGAAAAGTTTGGAAAAGTTCGTTTTTTTTTTGAAAATGGCTTTTTGAGTGGAAGTTACTGTAATAAGATAATAGTATTCATCGTATAGGACGTGTACTAAAAGATTAGGTTGGAATATCTATATTTATAAAAATCGTATCCTCCCTTTTTGTATATATGTATTCAATATGAACGAGTATTACATGATTATATGCCCATTAGAACTGTAATCTTAGATTCTGAACATCAAATCCAGCGAACTAAATCATCAAACGCAGTTTAGAGGTCCCCACAGGCTGTTGTATTAGCCTGTGGGGACGTTTATCAGATGACTCTGACACATTATTCTGCGAAAATCGTCTTAGATTTCGAGTTAAAATTGTTTATTCGTGTTAGAATTGCAAAATCAGATTCTGCAAATCAAATCAGGCGAACTATTCAATCAAATTTAGTCTACTATGTGATATTATTCTGTGGCGACGTCTATCTGATGAGTCTGACAAATTATTCTGCTTATTTCATCTTAGATTTCAAGTTCTAATTGTATATTAGAATTAGAAGTATAATATCAGATTCTGAAAATCAAATCAGGCGAACTATCAATCAAATTTAGACAGTTCGGTGGTATTAGTCTGTGGCGACGTTCATTAGATAAGTTTTACAAATTATTCTGCTTATTTCATTTTAGATTTCAAGTTCTAATCATATATTCGAGATAGAAGTGTAATATCAGATTCTGCTAATCAAATTAGGCGAACTATTGAATCAAATTTAGTCTGTTATGTGGTATTAGGCTGTGGCGACGTCTATCAGATGAGTCTGACAAATTATTTTGCGCAATTCGTGTTAGATTTCGAGTTGGAATTGTTTATTCAAGTTAGAACTGTAATATCAGATTCTCTAAATAAAATCAGGCGAACAATTGAATCAAATTTAGCCTATCCTGTGAAATTAGTCTGTGGGGACGTATATCAGATGAGTCTGACAAATTATTCTGCTCATTTTGTCATAGATTTCGAGTTCGTACATATTCGTATATATTAGAATTGTCTATTCGTGTTATAATAGTAATATCAGATTCTGCAAATCAAAGCAGGCGAACTATTGAATCAAATTGAATCTATTCTGTGGTATTAGTCTGTGGGGACGTCTTTCAGACGAGTCTGACAAATTATTCTGCGTAATACGTTCTAGATTTCGAGTTTGAATTGTTTATTCGTGTTAGGACTGTCATATCAGATTCTCTAAATCAAATCAGGTGAACTGTTGAATCAAATGTAATCTATTCTGTGGTATTAGTCTGTGGGGACGTCCATCAGACGAGTTTGACAAATTATTCTGCTTATTGCATCTTAGATTTCAAGTTCTAATTGTATATTCGAGTTAGAAGTGTAATATCAGATTCTGCAAATCAAATCAGGCGAACTATCAAATTTAATCTATTCTGTGGCATTAGTCTGTGGGGACGTCCATCAGTTGAGTCTGACTTATTATTCAGTTCATTTCGTTTTAAATTTCATGTTAGAATTGTACATTTGTGTTGGAACTGTAATATCAGATTCTACAAATCAAAGCGGGCGAACTATTGAATCAACTTTAGTCTATTATGTGGTATTAGTCTGTGGGGACGTATATCAGATGAGTCTGACAATTTATTCAGCTCATCTCGTATTAGATTTCGTATTCGTATATATTCGAATTGCCTATTCTTGTTATAATAGTAATATTAGATTCTGCAAATCAAAGCAGGCGAACTATTGAATCAAATTTAGTCTATTCTGTGGTATTAGTCTGTGGGGACGTCTTTCAGACGAGTCTGATAAATTATTCTACGCATTTCGTCATAGATTACGAGTTTGTACATATTCATATATATTAGAATTGTATATTCGCGTGAAGAAGTGTCATATCAGATTCTTCAAATCTAAACAGGCGAACTCAAATTTAGTCTATTCTGTGGTATTATTAGCCTGTGGGGACGTCAGATAGTTTCGCACACACACACACACACACACACAATTTTAAACGTAAAACTCTTATAATCACATAAAAACAAACATGTTATTCCTGCGTTAAACGAGTACAACTCAAAAACATGCATGTAAGCCGCCTCCGGAAACCTGGCATTATCACGCTCCTGCCTCCGCCGGCAAGTAAATAATTCACGCGCTCTTTTGCGCCCTCATTCTTTGCGCCTTCCCGCCCCCGCGCCGGCTTGGCTTGGCTTCGTAGATACAACCCCTGCGAAGCCCTGTGAAAGCGAAGGTAACGATGTGACGATAATGTCACCCTGAGATATTTATTTTCATGCATCATTTACCGCCGTAAACGACTGACCTCGACACAGTGAACTGATTTTATGACTTTCGCGATTCGCAAGTGCCGCCATCCAGCGGAAGATTATCCCAATCGCGCCGACTTGTTTTGTTACCTCTTGGTAACTTTGTTGCTTAAGACGAATACTTTTCCCAACCACCAAATACCCACCCCGTTTGTGCATACCACGATGATGAAGTGAAAAGTTTTCCGGCTCTAATACGAGATGAGCAGAATACTTTGTCAGACTCATCTGATAGGTGTCCCCACAGACTAATTTCATAGAATATATTAAATTTGGTACAATAGTTCACCTATTTTGATTTGCAGAATCTGATGTTACAGTTCCAGCACAAGCATACAATTCTAACTCGAAATCTAATTCCAAATGAGCAGAATTATTAATTAGACCCACCAGATAGAAATCCCCACACTTCGACTGTTTAGATTCGAAGAATCTGACATTACATTTGAGAAATCAAATATATACGAATACGAAATCTAATACGAGATGAGCAGAATAATTTGTCAGGATCATCTGATAGGCGTCCCCACAGGCTAATTTCACAGAATATATTAAATTTGGTACAATAGTTGATCTGATTTGATTTGCAGAATCTGATATTACAGTTCTAACACGAATATACAATGCTAATATATACGAAATGTGCGAAAGTCGAAAGCTAATACGAATATGTACGATAGCCGAAAGCTAAGACGAAATGTGCAGAATAATTTGTCAGACTCATCTGAAAGACGTCCCCACAGACTAATACCACATAATAGACTAAATTTGATTCAATAATTCGCCTGATCTGATTGGAAGAAAATGATATTACAGTTCTAACACGAATAAACCATTCTAACTCGAAATCGAGGACAAATTGCGCAGAATAATTTGTCAGACTCATCTGATAGATGTCCCCACAGACTAATACCACAAAATGGCGATTACGATAAGTAGTAACGATGTGACGATAATGTCACCCTGAGATATTTATTTTCATGCATCATTTACCGCCGTAAACGACTGACCTCGACACAGTGAACTGATTTTATGACTTTCGCATGACTTTCGCGATTCGCAAGTGCCGCCACCCTGCGGGAGATTATCCCAATCGCGCCGACTTGTTTCGTTACCTCTTGGTAACTTTGTTGCGTAAGACGAATACTTTTCCCAACCACCAAATACCCACCCCGTTTGTGCATACCAATACGATGATGAAGTGAAAAGTTTTCCTGCGGTCGGGCGCCACCGGCCGCGAAATTAAACAATAAATCAAAAATCAATCACCGCATTTCGCACACAGCTGGCGCTGATTGCAGTCGCAAGAAGTGCGAACCGACGCGACAAAACGAGCACGGCCAATTCCGTATTGAATATTGAAATTTGTTGTAATCAACAGTCGTTGGCGCAATGACGGTAAATGCGCGCGGCAAAACTGCTTACGATTTTATGCGAGTGTTGAGGGGTTTATACGCTCGCGAACCGTTTTCGATTTGCGCAAAGTTTGCTGCGCACATATTCGTCGAACTAATTAGCACATAATGAAAGCATCAGCCATGCGTTCAAATTGCCGAAAATTTCGCGTTGATGATTAGAATATTTGAATTACACCCCGGGTAACAAGTACAAGCGATAATTGTTTCAATTTCAATTAACTGAAAGAAAAAAATATTGACTTGTTTTCTATTCTTCATTAAAAATGTCTAAAATTTACATGAAACTTAAGCAACCCTTTTGTATATATAGACGTGTTTATAAATTACCTGATAACTACCTGACGTCCCCACAGACTAATACCACAGTATTGACTAAATTTGATTCGACTGTTCGCCTGATTTGATTTGAAGAATCTGATATTACAGTTCTAACAGTCGAAACCTAAGACGAAATGTGCAGAATAATTTGTCGGATTCACCTGATAGTTGCCCCCACAGACTAATTTCGTAGAATATATTAAATTTGGTACAATAGTTCGCCTGAATTGATTTGCAGAATCTGTTGTTACAGTTCCATCACGAATATACAATTCTAACTCGTAATATAAATCGAAATGAGCAGAATTATTAACTAGACCCACCTGATAGAAATCCCCACAGAATATACTAAATTCTATTATTCACTTCGACTGTTTAGATTCGAAGAATCTGACATTACAGTTGAGAAATCAAATATATACAAATACGAAATCTAATACGAGTTGAGCGGAATAATTTGTCAGGGTCATCTGATAGGCGTCCCCACAGGCTAATTTCACAGAATATATTAAATTTGGTACAATAGTTGATCTGATTTGATTTGCAGAATCTGATATTACAGATCTGATTGTCGAAAGCTAAGACGAAATGTGCAGAATAATTTGTCAGACTCATCTGAAAGACGTCCCCACAGACTAATACCACATACTAGACTGAATTTGATTCAATAGTTCGCCTGATTTGATTGGAAGAATCTGATATTACAGTTCTAACACGAATAAACCATTCTAACTCGAAATCTAGGACAAATTGCGCAGAATAATTTGTCAGACTCATCTGATAGATGTCCCCACAGACTAATACCACAAAATGGCGATTACGATAAGTAGTGAAAAGTGCTCCTCATTTAGCATCGCATCACAGCGACGTGACTCGCACTGAATACTAATTAGTATTAATAGAAAGGCTGTTATTATGAATCGATTTATTGCTTTATCTCATTTTCATGAGCTTGTCCACAGAGCGTTATTAAATAATTTCAATTCGGACTCAACATTATGCGCCTGATTAGCGTCATGATTTGTACACGTGCGCAAAAAGGACGCGATGCAGCAATTAATCGACGTCGTTGCCGATCTGGGAATTGAATTCGAATGCAGGGCAACGCGGCAGACGGGTCACTAGGACGTGTCCGGAACAATCGCCACCTCATTCGTATTATCCTGCGGCGAAGCACAGGAGGATGGGCCACGTTGACCTGAGGGTCGAGTTCAAACATCGAAACCGCCAATTTGTGCCATTCTGTGTAATTCCAGGCGATCGGAGAACGGAATTACGCAATGCACAATTCACAACAGTTGATATCAATTGATTGGAGATCAGCTCTCCCAGCAGAAACCTAACTAGAATACACTTAACCTAACCTATATTCCTAACCATGCAAAGAATATATAGTTAAATGGAATTTTAGTCAAATATCTTTGAATGTATTCTTAGTTTCAGTTCAGGAACACCAAATTGTCAGACTTGTCTGATAGGCGTCCCCACAGACTAATTCAGCGGAATAAACTTAATTTGAGTAATCAGTTCGACAGATTTTAAGACACTGAGATTGTAATTATAATGCAAGAATGGTAATAAAGGAAGTCTTAGGCTGTATCAGAAAGGCGGTAGTTCGAAATCATGTTCAGGGATATGTTACAATTCATTTTGGTGCCGAATAACATATCAGACTTGTCTGTCCGACGTCCCCACAGGCTAATTCCACAAAAAACAACTAAACTATTTGGTTGCATCAGACAGACGTTAGTTCACAAGGAAGTTGGCCTAGGATGTGGTTGAATGAATGAAATAGTGTGGACAGATTTAGAATACAATTCGAATACGAACATGATAAAGAATATCTCAGAATGCTTATGAAAGGCTGCAGTTACAAAACTTGTTCAGGCATATGTTACAATTGTTTTTGGAGCAGAATAATTTGTCAGATTCACCTGACTGATGTCCCCACAGGCTAATTCCACAAAAAAAAACTAAACTATTTGGTTGCATCAGACAGATGTTAGTTCACAAGGAAGTTGGCCTAGGATGTGGTAGAATGAATGAAATAGTGTGGACAGATTTAGAATACAATTCGAATACGAACATGATAAAGAATATCTCAGAATGCTTATGAAAGGCTGCAGTTACAAAACTTGTTCAGGCATATGTTACAATTGTTTTTGGAGCAGAATAATTTGTCAGATTCACCTGACTGATGTCCCCACAGGCTAATTCCACAATAAAAAGCTACATTATTTGATCGTAGCAGACAGATGATAGTTAAAAAGGAACTTGTCCTAATTTGTCAGACTCGCCTGACTGACGTCCCCACAGGGTATTTCCACATAAAAAACTAAATTATTTTACTGTATTCGGAAGTTACAAAGAAAAGTTGTCCTAAGATACAGCAGGAATGACGTAGACTCGATTAAGTTAGTCTAGATGACGTTGCGGAAAACTAACATTGTACAATTCCACAAATGTTGTGAAAAGTTCTATATAAAACCTATCGATAAACCCCAGAATCTTCGACGAGAGGAATGAAAAGTGGTGGAACATTGCAGGCAGCTCTAAAGTGAACTTCGATACAAGTGCTCCCTGATGTGTGGTGCTACAGCGCACACCCGCCCCGCTATAATACACTCAAAAAGTCGGCGATGTGAGAAAATAACGCTTTATACATTTCGATGTTTTCCAATCCATAACGTAGCATAACTGAAATCGAATGAAATAGAAGCCATCCCTCAAGTCGCACGACTTTCGTGCGCCAAAAACCGCCGCAGAAAGGAGCCATCCGAGCGTCGTACACTCGACGGCGGCAACAGTGGCAAAGGAGCGCGTAAACACGCCTGAAATACACCGCCCCCAGCCTCCCTGCAATCTACCAGCGTACCCGCCGTCGCCGTCACCAGCCAAATAATAAAAATAGCAGCATGAGCGAGCGAGATCTTCATCCGAAGTTAATCTTCAAATGGGATCTCTTCAAACACTCATTGCCTATTCGGAGGGAGCCATTTTTCCATCTGCAAGGACCAAATTTAATTCGCGAACAACATAAATATTGATGCATTCGGAGGAGGTTTGGGGGTTGGTTTAAGGATGGGTGGCTGTTGGTTGGGCGTTGGATGGATGAGGAGACGCGATAGGCAGAGTGCTCCTCAGAGGGCTCATTTAAAAATTCACAATTTCTAAAAGCATCGCATTTATTAATCACATCCATCAGGACGGGCTGAAGGAGCGAAGAGGCGGCGGGAGGGAGGTAGGGGTGTTTTCGGTAGAGGGTGAAAAGTGCGCTGGATTTGACATCGCATCACAGCGACTTGACACGCACTGAATGCTAATTAGTATTAATAGAAAGCTTGTTATTACGAATCGATTTATCGCTTTATCTCATTTTCATGAGCTTGCCCACGGAGAGATTCGTATATTCGTAGTAAAACTGCAACAAATTCATACATTCGTATCAATCGATCTGATTCCTGGCGGTCACTAACCGCGGTTCCCGCACGAAGAACGAACAAATATCAACATCCGCCGAATTCCTAATCATCCAGACATAAACATCCCGAATGCTGGTCGCGTCATCATCTCCATCTTTGATGCCCTCCTGAGTATATATAGTCGATCTATTCTCTACAATCATCAGTCGGTTCGTCGTCATCTACGAGTCCGACATCAGCAGCCACCACCAGCGAGTCCGTCGCCAGAATCTACTGTCATCGGTAGTCCGTCATCGAGAATCCGTCATCGAGAGTCCGTCACCTGCGAGTCCATCTTCAGCAGCCAGTCCGTCATTCAACCACGATCTGCCCCGACGACCAGCACCAACCGATCGCCTCCGCCTGGATCTCCACGTTATCTCTTCTATTGTGTCACAAACAACCCCAGTTTAATCGAATTTGGTCTGTTCTGTGATATTAGTCTGTGGGGATGACCTTCAGATGACTCTGATAAGTTCTGCTCATCTCATTTCGTTCTCTACGTTGTTTTCAAGTTCTCATTGGTCAGTTTCAGTCAACTTTCTTAAATTTAATTCTTAGCTGCCTATTATCGGAATTCATCAAATTAGTTCAAAAACATGCTTATCCTAATACAAGCTAATCTAACCTGACTATACTAATATAACATGTAACCCCTCCAATGCTCACTCTAAACATATGAAAAACGACGACTGAAAGTAATACCCCATTCTGTGGGCAGCATAAAGCGCTGAATACATACACCCCGTGCTGATGATGTGTTATCAATCGACGTGCGACAGGAAATTTCAAAAGGCTGCCTTCCTGCCGATTGCCGGTTTTCTGCAATTCCGGCGGCGGCGACAACGCACACAAAACCGGGCGCTGTCACGCGTCCTCAATGCCTGACGAAGACATCCTGTGTCGTCCTGCCGTAATATGGGAAGCGGTTACTTTATCTAAACGCACCTAGCGGGCGGGCAAAGAGCCGCCCCTCGCACGCGCACTCGCCGCCATTGTGCAGCTTGGGTGCGGCGCGTGCAAACAGTAAGCACGCTTTTGACGGCAAGGCGCACAAGATATGGACCGGCGCATAAAAGCATTTGCTGTCGAATGTCGGGCGGCGACAAACGGGCGAGGACGGTGGCGTAGGGGGCGGCAGGGACGGGGTGGAAGTGTAGCTCACTGTGCGGAACAAAATATCTCAAAGAGACGACGCAAAGTCACCGAGCCAAAATGCAACAGGATGCATGAATGTTCCATAGTTGAGTAGATAGTTCCCAGTTTAGAAATTCTTTCATCTTACTGTTTCATTTTGGGTTCGGTTAAACTAGGAGGGAAAAGGTTAACAAATGTCTACATGAAGAGTTACGTTAGAAATAGTTAAACTTGACAGAATAGAACCCGAAATAGAAGGCAGACTAGAAAGCTAAAGTTACACTATCTTGTTTAAAATTTAACTTTTATTTCCTGTGGGAACGGTTTTCCAAATCACCAGATTCAGAAAACAGGTGATTTTGATTAAATCTGATAACTCAATTCGGAGGGTCATGATTTTATATGCCCACGGTTAAGTTAATTTCAAAAACATTCTGAAACTTTCGCGAAAGTACTTAATACTGGGTGAACCATAATCAAGAATTACTCAATTTTAATTTAAATTTTCTGTGGGGACGAATCACCTTAAAATTAATCGAATTTAAAAATTTCACCATTGTTGGTTTCTACTTTACCAATCTGATGACTCAATTCTGAGTACACCGAATAATATTTGCCCCCTAATTAGTTAATTCAGAGCATGAGATTCGGAAAATTCAAGGTAGTTTTGTTTAAAATTTAAGTGGTATTTCCTGTGGGGGCGGTTGACTTTCTTAATCAATTGACATTGACGAAATCTGATGACTCAATTCTGAGTATCGTAGTTTTATATGTCCACGGTTAATTCCACAAGTGTTATTCTGAGACTTTCACGAGAGTTGTTAATAATACATGCTGAAACGTATCCTAGAAGTACACTTAATTTTACTTTTCTGTGGGGACTAATCACTTTGAAAGTTGAACGAATTTGAAAGTGTAACCTTTGTTGGCTCCTTTACCAGTCTGATGACTCAATTCTGAGTACATAGAATAATCTTTTCTCCCCTAATTAGTTAATTCAGAGCGTGAGATTCAAAAAATCCACAAGTTTTATTTCCTGTGGGGACGGTTTACTTTCTGAATCAAGCGACTTTGATCAAATCTGATGACTCAATTCGGAGTCTCATAGTTTTATATACCCTGGATTAAGTTAATTCCACAAATGATATTCTGAAACTTCTGAGTCTTGAGACTGAGTATTCAATTTTAATTTTAATTTCCTGTGGGGATGAATCACCTACAAAATCGAACACATTTGACTGATGACTAAATTCTGAGTATATAGAATTACAGTTTACCCGCTTATAAGTTAATTCAGAGCATAGTATACACATTCTTCCGCGAAAGTAGCCAATAATAGGTGCTTCATTCTTAGAAATTACGTTCCCGCTACCACCCGCCTGAATATAGCTAAAGGGAGCTAACCTATACGCGGTTAGCGCCAGTTAGCACCAGTCAGGTCACGCATGTAGTCAGTTGTTCACGTTTACAACCTAAAAAGCATTCAAAATCACACCAAAAAAAGAAGAAAACGCAGCAGGAAGTAAAAAAAAGCGCGCCCGGCCGCGCACTGACTTAACGAACCTATTGTTTTATTTGCCGTATTTATTTTAGCGCGTAAACAATTTCGACGCATAACCACACAGCCAGATGAGCAAATTTGAATAGGGTATATACATGCATACATGAGAAAGAGCGCCCATGAAAGCGCCAACTGTGCAAAAGTTGAATTTGTGGAATTCATTATACGCGCCGATGAGTCGACGCCGTGGTCTGGGAAAATCTGCGGGGAGGACACGTCTGTAGTCTGCAGGGCGGAAAAGTCAAATGTCACCCACCACACCCTCACATAATGAAAATGTTTTTAAATATCATCGTCCAGAACGAATTAATATTCACATCCTGCAGAAATTTAACCTTTTGGATGAAATTTATTATCTCTAACTTAGCATTTTTACATTTTTTTCCTTTTTTCGCTCCGCCGTAAGCCAAAAACTCGTTCAAAGGCTCTTGATTCTGAAAGTAATTCATTCCCACAGGAACTGAAAATAATAAAAAAAAATGTACTATCTGAGTTGAACTAACCCATCAATGGGTACAGAGGGCATATAATGAGGGTATATAATGCTGTGTATATTCAGAATTAGGTCATCAGAATTTGTCAAAGTAACACGATTCTGAAAGAAATCCGTCTCCACAGGGAATACAAATTTAAATTTAGTACTTCCAGATTATGGTTCAGCGAGTATAAACTACTTTCCTGAAGAACCGGAATATTAAATGTGGAATTAACTTAAACCAGGGCATACAAAACTATGATACTCAGAATTGACGCCATAAGCTAAAAACTCGTTCAAAGTCACTTGATTCTGAAAGTGATTCATTCTCACCCATCAATGGGTACAGAGGGCATATAATGAGGGTATATAATGCTGTGTATATTCAGAATTAGGTCATCAGAATTTGTCAAAGTAACACGATTCTGAAAGAAATCCGTCTCCACAGGGAATACAAATTTAAATTTAGTACTTCCAGATTATGGTTCAGCGAGTATAAACTACTTTCCTGAAGAACCGGAATATTAAATGTGGAATTAACTTAAACCAGGGCATACAAAACTATGATACTCAGAATTGACGCCATAAGCTAAAAACTCGTTCAAAGTCACTTGATTCTGAAAGTGATTCATTCTCACAGGAAAAAAATTGAGTACTCTCTGAGCTGAACTAACCCATTAATGTGTACAGCGGGCATATAATGAGGGTATATAATGACGTATATTCAGAATTAGGTCATAATATTTTGTCTGAAAGAAATCTGTCCCCACAGGAAATACAAATTTAAATTGAGTACTTCTAGATTATGGTTCAGCGAGTATTAATTACGTACCTGAAGACTCAGAATATTAAATGTGGAATTAACTTAACCCAAGGCATATGAAACTATGATACTCAGAATTGAGTCATCAGATTTGGTCAAAGTCACTTGATTTAGAAAGTCTACCGTCCCCACAGGAAATAAAACTTAAACTTTAAACAAAGTACCGTGATTCTGAAAGAAATCTATCCCCACAGGAAATACAAATTTAAATTGAGTACTTCTAGATTATGGTTCAGCGAGTATTAATTACTTACCTGAAGACTCAGAATATTAAATGTAGAATTAACTTAACCCAAGGCATATGAAACTATGATATTCAGAATTGAGTCATCAGATTCAGTAAAATTCACTTATTTTTTAATGAAATCAATCCCCACAGAAAAACTAAACTCTAAACAAAAGTATCGTAAGTTTAGTTTATTAGGCGAACGAATTTGAAAGTGTAACCTTTGTTGGTTTCTACTTCACCAATCTGATAGGTCAATTCTGAGTACACCGAATAATATTTGCACCCCTAAT
Source organism: Mimaenictus wilsoni (assembly GCA_027575185.1). Classification (NCBI taxonomy): domain Eukaryota; kingdom Metazoa; phylum Arthropoda; class Insecta; order Coleoptera; family Staphylinidae; genus Mimaenictus; species Mimaenictus wilsoni. The sequence continues at coordinate 24,318 of JAODAC010003698.1, forward strand.
TAGTTAATTCAGAGCATGATATTCAAAAACTTTACGGTAGTTTTGTTTAAAATTTAAGTTTTATTTCCTGTGAGGCCGGTAGACTTTCTAAATCAAGTGACTTTGACCAAATCTGATGACATAATTCTGAGTATCACAATTGTATTTGCCCTGGGTTAAGTTAATTCCACAAATGATATTCTGAGACTTTCAGGAATCTGTAAGTATTCAATTTTAATTTTAATTAACATATTTCACTGATGACTAAATTCTGAGTATATAGAATAATATTTACTCCCTTATAAGTTAAGCCTCAGAATATCAATTGTGGAATTAACTTAACCCAAGGCAGATGAAACTATGATACTCAGAATTGAGTCATCAAATTTGGTCAAATTCACTTATTTTTTAATGAAATCAATCCCCACAGAAAAACTAAACTCTAAACAAAAGTATCGTAAGTATAGTTTATTAGGCGAACGAATTTGAAAGTGTAACCTTTGTTGGCTTCTACTTTACCAATCTGATAATTCAATTCTGAGTACACCGAATAATATTTACATCCCTAATTAGTTAATTCAGAGCATGATATTCAAAAACTTTACGGTAGTTTTGTTTAAAATTTAAGTTTTATTTCCTGTGAGGCCGGTAGACTTTCTAAATCAAGTGACTTTGACCAAATCTGATGACATAATTCTGAGTATCACAATTGTATTTGCCCTGGGTTAAGTTAATTCCACAAATGATATTCTGAGACTTTCAGGAATCTGTAAGTATTCAATTTTAATTTTAATTAACATATTTCACTGATGACTAAATTCTGAGTATATAGAATAATATTTACTCCCTTATAAGTTAAGCCTCAGAATATCAATTGTGGAATTAACTTAACCCAAGGCAGATGAAACTATGATACTCAGAATTGAGTCATCAAATTTGGTCAAATTCACTTATTTTTTAATGAAATCAATCCCCACAGAAAAACTAAGCGCTAAACAAAAGTATCGTAACTTTTGTTTATTCGGCGTCCTATTCTGTCAGATTTTACAATTTCCAATATTCATTTTCTGCAATAAGCATTTCTAATCGATTACGTTTTTTCGTTTCTGTTGTGATTTTGACTACTTTTTGGGTTGTAAACGCAAACAACTACACGTATGACATGACTGACGCTAACCGCGTGTATGTAACAGGACGTAGACCCCCCCCCCCCTCTAACTACGTTCAGGCGGGTGGCAGCCAGAATGTCGCTGCAGCTACGTTCAGGCTGCCACCTCCCCACCCTGCGAACGCGCCGCACACAAAACACCGGGGATTCAATGTCAGGCATTGATGAAAAATTACTTCAAAAAGTTGCAATATGTAAGAGGGATTTGCGGACACACGCATAATTTACGAGCGCGCACAGGTTGTGATGTCATAAAAGCCCACCCCACAGACAGCCATCCCCACAGACTCGAACAACGGGCGCCTTCGAATAATCCCGGATTGCACCCATCGCGGTACGCAGTGCAAGTGTTTCGGCGTCCCTGCGCTGCAATGATACGTCGCGTGCAATATAATTTAATAAACAACTGTTGCCGCCCCCGCCCCCCGCTTCCCACCCCAACAGAATACTCCACGATCTAGCGCTAGCTCTAGCAACGTCCAAGTATGTAAAACGTCCGTGTGTTTCCAGTTAGAATTAAGCGATTTGCAGGAGTAAAACTGAGCGGGCTGGCGCCAGGGTGGATTAATTAAATGTTATTTTATATTGTTTTAATTAGACTTTTAGGAAATTCCATCCGAACGGACTACGAGTGCGCCAATTAGCGTCGATCCTTTGCCGAAAAAACAACCACCATCCTTGTCTGATAAACGTTCCCAAAATTCTGAAAATTTGAACGCTAATTACTTAGCGTTTTTGTCGGCAGAGAATTAATTCCTTGGGGGTTGAAATAGGGCCAACTGTCTGAAGGTCTTCCCCTCAGACAGTTGATAATCATATGTCCTTGATCTGTTTGAGGGGTGACTCAATACATTCGGAGGGTTGTCTCGAAACAGTACCAGTAAATGTTTAAACACTACTTCCATTAACCTGAAGGAAGTCCCTTCAGGTAGCCAATAACTAGCTTTCGTCTCCCAGATTAATATATCTGACATATTATCTAACAAACTGTTTTTCAATTTATCAACTTCCTCAGGTACCCACAGACTTTCTGAATTATCTGAAGTTCATTTTCCTGTGAGAACCAGAAAAAAATTAAATATTGATAGTATTATCCTGAAAATGTTCCTGAAAGGTAAAAATAAACAAGAAATTGTTTAAAGACTACTCCAGTTAACCTGAAGGAAGTCCCTTCAGGTAGCCAATAACTAGCTTTCGTCTCCCATATTAATATATCTGACATATTATTTATCATACTGTTTTTCAATTTATCAACTTCATAGCCACAGGTACCCACAGACTTTCTGAATTATCTGAAGTTCATTTTCCTGTAAAGACCAGAAAAAAATTAAATATTGATAGTATTATCCTGAAAATGTTCCTTAAAGGTAAAAATAAACAAGTAATTGTTTAAAGACTACTTCAGTTAACCTGAAGGAAGTCCCTTCAGGTAGCCAATAACTAGTTTTCGTCTCCCATATTAATATATCTGACATATTATTTAACATACTGTTTTTCAATTTATCAACTTCGTAGCCACAGGCACCCACAGACTTTCTGAATTATCTGAAGTTCATTTTCCTGAGGGGACCAGAGAAAATTTAAATAT
>JAODAC010003709.1:0-98182 GCA_027575185.1 Mimaenictus wilsoni
GATATGGGTTTTGAGCACCACCTGAGTCAACTACCCATCTAATTTTCAGAAAGGCCACTTGTTCCGGTCAGCTTAACGCCGGCAACGCCTTAAAAAAATCCCAAATACCAATTCCCAAATCCTAAATCTCAAACAATCATAGAATAATAAAGCGCTTGATATTTTTTCTTCCCTCTTTGAAATTTCGGCCTTTATCGGTTTAGTTCTTGTATCTTCATAAATTGAGAAATAAAAATAATTATTATTTTATTGAACTGTTCTTGCATTCGAAATACTTTATTTCAGACTTCGAACCCCAACATACGAAGTTTAAAATTCGAAACTTTTGTGATATTCTAGCTCCTCTAACTCTTCAAACAACATAAACTTGTGGTTTGGCTAAAGTCAGTTTGTGTAAATAAATTTTATAATTGTTTTCAATGGCATTCGTCGCACCTGTTAAACATTTGTGACCGGCTTACGCAGCCTCCATTCGTCTGTGACCTCGCGCCTGTCCTATCAGGCATATTGTTATATGAATATTATTCTATCAGCGCTTACAAAACGCTAAATACAAAGGTGAAGGGTCTTTCTCCCGGGGTACTATTTCCAGTAATAATACAAGTCAAACAATCTGTAAATAATAGACCACATATTATAATGGGGTAGAAACATTATATTTTCAAATAAAACAAAATTTATGCATCTTCCAAATGTCATAATTAATAACTCAAACAGTATATACATTGAAACTTATAAAGTACGCATGAAGTAATATACATCATTTTGAGAAATATGTGCGTAAACTTTCAGGTTTAAAACTACATTCCACAGGCAAAATGTTACAATCTGAACATGTAATACTATACATGGCTAACTGTAACTGGAAAATGTATTACTATTCTCATTTCCAGCAATGGCGTCCTCCTGGAATGTGCCACTCGTTGATGTCGGCGTCTCACTATGCACAGGCACCACAACAATCGTTTGCACTTTACCATACTCTTCGTAAACTTGTGTATGCTGTGGATGACTGTATTCCATATGCACCGTCGTGTTCTGTGGTGGTTGTCGTGCTTGTTGCGTTTGCACCTGCACCAAATGCACATTATTCGTCGTATTCGTAGGATGGGGTACAGCGGGTAGAATATGTTCTTTTGCAACATGTTCTTGTGATATTTGCCCATGCGGCGGTATTTGTTGAGGTTGTTGTTCATGTTGAGCTTGTTCATGCTGTTGTTGTTGCTCCTGCAATAATGGTGGTGGCTTCACGCTGAAATCAGGAGGTTCATATTTATGACCGGATGCAGTTCGCCGGAAACGTATTGGTTTGGACTCTCCGGCGCTTATGACCGGCTCCACACGGTAACTGCCCTTCAAATCAGGGGCGGTTTCCACCCAGTGTCCTTTGGAACGTTGGTGGGCTTTCAATTGTCCAGATTGGATAAATCGTGCCGGGCAAACACCGCAAGCATATGGGCGTGCACCTGTGTGACGACGCATGTGAAGGGCTAAATCGTTGGATTGAGTGAATGCACGACCGCAAATTGAGCAAACATAGGGTCTTTCTCCAGTATGTACTCTTGTATGTCTTAACTGCAAGATTTTGTTTTATTTTAATATAATATATGCTCGATTACATCTAATTGGAATCAAATGAACACAATTAAAGCATATGCTTACAGACGTGGAAACAGAATGATACTCGCTGATATGAAGGAAGAAAGAGAAAAATGGAACTAAAGATCGACAAAAATTGCAAAACAATCAAAAGCTTCAATTAACATAGCGAGCATGAATACGAAAAGGCAACCAAATGCCATAAATGAGAATAACTATAAATACAAAATAAAATTGAATTTAAAGAAACAGTCTTTTCCAAATTGGCACGGACTAGACCAGAGATTTTCAAACTTTTAGGCCGGATAGTCTAAGAGTAGGAACTACGAAAATGTATAGTACTACCACCAAAAAGGAACAACAGAAAGTTTGAAATCGCTACTGAACAGCATTATGTAAACAGAGAGGTCTGAAGGTGAGTGTGTATGTTTCCTTCAAAATATATAAGGTCGCATAGGTCGAGGTTGTCGAATTAGGGACAAAACCACAGGACATCGCGCATCGTCGTAACAAATATAATAAAAAACAATGCAGAATGCCGAAGCACAGGCAAAAATTTGAAATAAAAATTCGTAGAAGAACAAGACATAACCCTAAGCAACAAAGTAAGAGAATGAAAACATATTTGGAATTGGAACAATAGCTAAATGACAATTATTAAAATCTAATAATGACTAAACAAATAATTAAAACAGGACTAACAGTCAAAACAATCATCCAACCATTCGGTGATGAAAGGCGAACATATTACGTTCAACCCGAAATAGATCCAAAACAGTTTCAAATTATAATATACTTAATATATGGATATTAAATATTTTAAAACCTACCAATTTGTTGCTCTTATTGAATGATTTGCCACATAGAGTACATAAATAGGGTTTCTCGCCGGAGTGTGTTCGTTCATGGCATTTGAGATCATGCGAGCGAGGGAAACCCTTTCCACATTGCTTGCATTTGTAGGGTCGTTCCCCAGTGTGTCTTCGCATATGAACAATCTATAATTAAACAAAATATAATTTGTTAAAACAAATTGAATATTTGTATTAACACAGCAAATAAAGAATTCTTCAAGTCGTGCATAGTTTAAAACATGTAAATACGAGATAATGCAGGGTGTGTTTAAACGAATATATGAGTTGTAACCATTTAACCAAGTGACGTAGCAATATGGTCTATGATTGCTGACTTTAAAGTCCCGAGATCGATTCATGGTGGATGTAGAATGCATGAATACTTCTTATCAATATTATTAGTCCAATAGGACTAATTACATTGAAAAATAATTGAAGAAAGCTAAAATGATCATAGCAACCGATACCCGGTAAATAAAACATGTTGTAAATACTACAAAACGTTAATACCCCGATATTAATATATAGATACCATGTATTCATTAATGAATTTACCACAAATCGTATCGCCTCACTAATATTAATATTATGCGTAACAAAGAATTAAAAAAGGCCAATAAAAATACTGAGTTTTTAATTTAAGAAAAATGAAAATATTATGACTAACTTACCATATTACTAGAATTATTAAATTCTTTCCCGCAATATATACACAAATGTAACTTTGGCACCTGCACTTCGCCTTTGTGAGATTTAACGTGCGCCCGCAGGTTATCAGCCCGATTGAACGCCTTTCCACATGTGGTACACACGTGTCGCTTGTCATTCGACAAGTGAATCTTAACATGTTCAGTGAGGGGGACAGTTTCGTCATACTGTTCCGGACAAATCGGACACTGCAAAGGTTTGTCTTCATCAGTAACCGTGTGTGTTTTGATATGACGAATATAGTGTTCTCCCCGCGAGAAAGCCTTGGTGCAGGCGAAACAGTTGTACGGTTTATCGGCGTGTCGGGCAAGATGCTTCTGCAGTTCTTCGTTAGTCATAAACGCATTCGTGCATTTGTCGCATTTATGCGTCATCATATCACGGTGAACTGCCATGTGGCGCGTGAGGTGATTTAAACGCCCAAATTCAACGTTACATACAGCGCACGTATGTACACCAGGTGCTTTTTTGTCGTCGCCAGAATCACTTTCAGAATCTAAATTTTCATAACAATTATAATCAGATAGATATGCATGTAAGGAGCAATTGGTGCCAAACTCACTTGATTCATCTTTTTCTCTTTCGTTAGCAGTCTTTCTTCTCCTCTTCACAATTGGTTCGACTATCAATTCATCTTCATCAACATCAATTCCGTGTTCTATTGACATATGTTGTGTAAAACTCTTCTTATATTTAAACTTTCTATCGCAAAATTCACATTGCATTTCCTATTTAAAATATTAAAAGGGTTAAATTAGAAAAATACAGAGTTATACCATTTTCAGCAAACTTATAAAATTAAGCAGTATAAGAATGGTGGTTTTGATCTTTTTTGGACACGAGCGCACTACTAACTTGTTTTCATTTTGAATGACTGTAGCGAAGTTATCATTGACATGTCAAAATAATGTATAATCATTGGTAGGTAATTAAAAAGTTAAATCACAAATTATACTTACATTACACTTTCCTTCGTGATTGGAAAATTTTATCTAATACGAAATTTCAGTGTTACCTACCAACTTTTATTCGTTATCATGATATACTTCAGTCATTGAAATTGAAAATATGAGGCCAAAGAAAGCAAGTTCAAATATATACTATAGCATGCAAAATGTTTTAGGAAACTTACTCTCTTATTAGCTGCTTTATCTTGTGCTGCCGATCCAGGTCCATGCATAGTTTTCACATGAGTCTTTAGATTCCGACATTTCGTAAAGCTTTTATCACACTCTGTACATTCATACAAGTTTTTCCTTGTGTGCTTCCTCCGATGAATTTTTAATCCCATCGCAGTAGTCAACACTTTCTCACAGAACTCACAAGAAAATGTCTTTTTGTTCGAATCTTTTAAAGCCTCCTCTTCGTCCTCCAAATCGTCCTCTTCAAACTCCTCATCTTCATAGTCATCATCATCGTCGTCCTCATCCTCCTCGGGTGCCTCCGTTTTTATACCACTACTCTCATCCAACGAGACTTCTAAATGAAGCTCTCTCTGATGCTTCATCAGCAAATGCTGCCTGGAGAATTTCATATCGCAATGTGAACACTTGTAGGTTTTATCCTTTGTCACTAACAACTCTGGATCAAAATCGGGGTCGTCAGTTTCATGCTCCTTCGCATTGTGAACACTTAGCGCCCTCGGTGCACTGAACGATCTCGTACACTTGTTACATTTGTACTTGAGTTTCTCTTCCGAGACGGAGTCATTGTGGTCAGAATTAGAACAGCTCTGATCATCATTCTCTACCATTATGTCATCAGCATCCTTCACCGACCGGCTGTCTTCATCGTGATCCACTTTAACAGCAACATTGAGGTGGGCACGTAGTGCTTGATCATTGTTTTTGAAGAATTCTCGAAATTCATATGCGGTCGTGAGTTTGTCCTCACATTCTAAACATAGGGAATCAGGTAAGCCATCACTTCGTATAACCTAAAAGAACATTTATGACAATAACTTCTGGTAAATACTGAATCTCAGCTTACTTTGATCGATGTACATTCTTTGATCATCAATACAAAACGGCCTTCGTTCTCCTCGAAGATATTCTTCATTTGTTTGTCTACGCCAAGACAGGATCTGCAGATCTTCTCCATATTTATATTCGCTGTATTTTGTCTTTACAAAGTATACGTATCAGATCAAATCTTCAAAGATCATTTTGAAACGAGTTAATTTAGGAATAACTTCAGCAAAGCCTATGGTTTTTCGTTATTATGCATTTATAAGGCATTATCAGATATGAAAGATGCCAAACATTGGAAGAAGCTCACAAGAAAAATAAGATACTCCTGATGAGGTTATGTTGTTATGTAGGTGCTGACATCTTTAGTAAAATACAGGGGCGTACTCCATTCATTTTTATTAACATTTCTGTTAGAAACGCAAAAGTTTAGACTAATATTGTCTATGATTTCACTGACAACTTTCATGAGTTATAATATCGGTTCTAAGTAATCAAACGAAAAACTGTCCAAGGATTTTGAAGATATTTTCAAGCTGAATCGATTGGTGCATGATTTATAATCCTAGCAATACGAGAAATATGAAAAAAATGAAAAAACCTAAAACTCGACAATTCTCGGGAACGACGATTTTTTACACGATAAATATCTCAATAATTACCCAACATTTAGGCGTAAATGTGCATATCAAAACAAACTATATTTAATGAGGAATCGATCTGTTCAAGGATGGGCATTCTGTAACATGCAGATTAGAAAATATTTTAGAACAAAGTTTGAATTTCACGTTTTAGTTTCGCATTTTGCCGCTACGTGGTACGGGTCCTCTTAATCAGGTTACATTGCTGACATGTAAGTGCTGACATCTTTATTGAAAGGCAAGGCCATACTCCATTAAGTTCAATTTCGTTCTAGTTAAAAAATGAAATAAATAGAACTTGGAGCTATATTATTATCAATACTCTAATTTCATCCAAGAAATATAATGAAAGCATTAGCTGTACATGGATTTCATGATTATTTCAATAAAAAGGGATGTTTGTAGCCGGGCTGTCGCGTCGCTGTGGCATCTTCACAAATTAACATTTATATTTGGGTGCTAATAGGAAAGAAATAAATTATGTTACACTGCAAAATAAAATTTAATATTGCAAGTACACGTTACACGCATCAGTATCATAAAAGATAATGTATTCTCATCATACAGGCATAAATACTAGAAGTCACAATAGTCTTATTTCCCACTTTTGAAGCAGGTAGTCAAAATGTACATTGATTGTTTTACCATTCCGCCTCATTATTAAGTTATTTTTAAACATTTTATTTAACACCTCGTGTACACCATGTGAGTCAAATGCTTAAATAGATCTTTGTTAATCTTAGACATTGGACATTCAACGAGATAGATTCAAAGTTCATTCTTAAAACTTCATCTATTTAGATAATTTTTAGCCGTTAGTTAATTAGTTTCTCTTTATCAATTTGTCATAAATTCATTTGGATCTGATCACAATACAATTTCATTGATTCCTTTCGTTATCAGTTTCGTCCACTAAAGTCCACTCATCGAACGATATACTCGTATATTTGTAACATGTAGAGGTTCTTTTTCATGATAGCACAATTCAACTTTCGATTAAATAAAACACTCAATACTGATGAAGATTAATTTTGTCTAGGCGCGGTAATTGTTTAAATAGTTTCTTTTTTCTTTTTTAGTAAATTTTAAAGATTTATTGTGGACCTATGAAGTGATTGTTCCCATAAATTCCATTCAGTTATCGTGTTAATGTAGAGCTCTGTGAAAGAATATTCTTGTAATTGTAAGAAGAGATAGTACAAACTAAAAATCACAGAAGTTGCTTTTTTCTACATTACTCTGGTATGTTTCGTCTCTCTAAAAACGTGTGTGCTTTTTAATGCGCTACTTCTATTTTTACTTCGTTATGGTTTTAGGTTAGAACTAACCTAGTTTTTACATGATCTACTTTGCTTTTTAGCGACATCTATGCTTGCTTGTTATTTGCCTCCTTGATAATAATACACTTGTTTAGTTTTGTTTCCTATGTGTACATTTAATGTTAACTTTGTATTCTTCTGAATGTTATATCTTACAACTAGATGATGAGTGAACATTCCATTGTTTTTTTTTCAGTCTAGCGCTTTTTAAGTGTACTTGTTTCTATACTAAACACTTTTCAGATTGCTAACCAAATGGAACTAAATTCTAGTCTACAAATCTGCTTATATGGTGTGCGCATTTCAAACAAATACAAGAGTTACAAACTGTATCAATAAGTTAATTTTAGATACAAACAATTCGTAGTTGAGTGTTGAGAAGTCAAGAATTTCATAAAACGAAACGCCTCAAATTTTACCAGTCGTCGAGTCATAATTATCATGACGTTAGGACAAATGTCATACATTCTGGTACCATAATATTTATGAATATCGGGTAATATCATTTTTGCAATTTATTGCAATTGCTTCAGTGTTGCCCTATCTTTGCACTAGTTGTAAGTTGTCTATACATTTTGCATGCTAGTTGGGCTGAGTTACCTTTAGCAATTATTACTTCCGTAAATAGAGCCTCTAAAAGATAATTATCTGAATGATAGTCAACGTGATTATGTATGATTCGTTAATGCAATAGATGATTATTCAATTCTTGAGTGGGGTGTGAATGGGGTGAACGATATGAGTTTATGTATCACTCAGCAGAAGTGTATTCTCGGTCATGTCACGACTTCCGGTGCCATCGTCGTTGAAGACGTCGCTACGCGCGTCTGCACACTCGATGACGGTTTTGTCCGTCTTGTCGTCGGACTTGGATGTGTCGTGTGATCCGCTCTCATCGCCGCCAGCAGTAGCCGACTCGGAAGCGGAGGTGGTCAATGCTGCAGTGTCGCCATTCGCCACGCTTGGTGCCGGTGACACTGGTGCTGTTGGCGGCGTCATTTTCCCGGCTTTTCCGAGGAGATAGTATGTCATCAGATTTCCTTTGCCCTTGACGGCAACCAGACCTCTTTGTTCGAATTGGTACCCGAAGCATTGGAGTATTTGACATGTTTCTTCTGTCACCTATTGTATTCAGCGATAAAGGTATTACTTTGTTTCAATTTGCACGGAAATGTTAATATTTAATATTACAAAAATTCCGTTTAATCCCTATCGGGATTGTACACATTTAGACCCCAGCGGAACAATCTTAAAGAGGTCAAATTTTTAAATAGATAGTAAATGGACAGAACCCTGTAACGGCAGAATTTGCTGATTGGAAAAATAAGAATTTGTAATTGCGGCGGGGGCTGAAAAAGATTTAGTACCCTTGATGCCACCAACATAATTTTTCGACACTTGAAGAGTGAAACTTGAATAAACAACAATTCTGATCAATGGTTCTTTGATTAAAAGAACAAGTTTTAGATCTAACTTAATTATTTGTAACAATACTCGCGTAGGAGTAATATCAATTTTCACCAAAGCAAACTTTGACGAAGTTAATTGAAATTCCGAATCAATAAAGAGATATTATTTCGAGATAGTATTTTAATTACCTGTATACAACCAGCTTTCCCTGTGCTCTCCATCCGGCTGGCAACATTCACCGTATTGCCCCAGATATCGTAGTGTGGTTTGCGTGCGCCGATAACACCAGCTGTTATCGGACCGTGATTGATGCCCAGCTTGAGGACGAAATGATTGAAACTCTGCTCGTTGATGCTCTGTAGGGCCTTCTTCAATTCCAGCGCGAACTCAACGAGCAGCGCCAGGTGTGCCCAACGCACCGTGATGGGATCATCCGGCTAAACCAAAAATCAATCAATGCCATATTTCGAAAACCCTCCATCTGCACACTTTACTACCTTCACATGTTTGGTGGGGTTTAGGCCGCTGGCTGCCATGTAGGTCGAACCGATTGTCTTGATTTTAATGATGTCTTGAAATTGGGGAAGACCCAGCAACTAAACATAGACATTTTCAGTGCTTACGAAATTTGCCAACGTGTCATGGCCGAGGAGGTCAGAGTAAAAGCGTTCGACATTATAATTCAACATAAACATTTAACGGGGCAATCTATCTAACAAGTCAAGCAAAGCTAAAGTTAAACAAAATTTTGCAAGAGCGTATACACGCCGGTAGAATAATTGACAGTGAAATAACTAAACGTCGAGCTTGTGTAAATATTCGTTCTGCATTGGGCACTCTACTCACCGCGTCGAAATCCGATATAACTTCGTTCAAGAAACGTAAACATTCAAGGCCCTGATTGTTCACTGTCTCCTCGGAATAAAAATCTATAAAATGCAGAAAAGGTAAAATGGTAAACACATGTTTGCATACCTCAGGCACTTTAGGTTTAACAAACCTGAAAAATTAGGCATTGACGCGAATAATACCCCAACATCACCGTAGCTCTGCGAATACAATTCATCATGTTGTCGTTTACGATTGCCCATGAAGTGCTCAGCAACATGGGGTGGTAAAATATTGTAAACTAAAGCCTCGTTACGTCGTCGCATATCGCTGACGCATTCCCTTTGCTCTTCAACTTCGTTTCGCCATAGAAATAAGACTCGGGAGACTTGTTCCATCTGTCAAAGAAGAATATCAATTTTTAAATCGTATGGGTACCTTCAGGAATCTTTGTTTAATTCCTATCCCTTTTCATAGAAGTTTCATCCAATTCCATTTAAGGGGGAATACATCTAGCAGGGAAAGAAGGTAATTTTCCTGTCCACTCTTTAGAATATCTGATCGCGTTTTTAACTTGCATACGCTTCTTTAACTTCAACGAAAAATTCGTTCTTATTATGCAAAAAACACAAAGTCTAGATAATAATTATAGACCACATAGTTGAATGTTATAGAAATACAATCAGTATATTCATTACCTACGTCCATGGTTCCACCGAGGAGCCAGACAAAACCTAGAGTTCTTCAAAATAATTCGGGGTGAAATCGAATTCACTGCGAAGAGGACACCACAGCTCTTCTGAGCGGGCTGCGCAACTCTTTTCAGGTCCTTCAAACAAGAATCAACTAAAACTCATTTTAACGCATTTGGGAATTTTTATTTGAAACCACATCAGACATTTTTGAGATAATAAACTAGAAGAACCTCAAAAATGGAAAAATCGATATTTTTTATTCTGGTATGTAATGCCACTTAATACTCCTAAATGTATCAAATAAGATTTAAATGAGTTTTTACTCACGTGTCTTGCCAAAAATGCCAGGGCAATCGTAGCAACCAACAGAAGGACAGACAGGGTATATTTGCCCTGAGTCAAACTTGCGAAGTGCTTTCTGGATTCCTCGCAATCCAACGCTGGTCCCAGCACGAGAACATTGACAGCGCAATGGCCCAGAGTTATGCAAATCATCAGGAGCGTTTTGCACATGTAGGACAGGGATGCAGGCAAGGCAGCTACAATCAGGATCAAGACGGCAAAATAGGAAAAATAGGATGGGTACATGCAGGAGCTGCCCGTCGTCTCGTAGAGCGTGCAATTTGGCGAAACGTTCGGCGTAATACAGGAGATCTAAACAGAAACGTCGAAAAGTTGTTGGCAAACAAGTTTTCGAATACATCATAGTCGCAATTCGTAATAATTCCAAAGCGTTGTTTGTTCAGCATTTGCAAACGACCAAATTTCCACGATTTAGTGAATAAATCATGCGCCAAGTGGGAATATGCCACTTGGCGTTCTTTTTGCTGGGAGTGAATGTTCCAGTTTTCCGTGGAATTTTCGGTATTCCATGAATGTTGTGCGGCTGGATGAAGGAAGACGATACTTACCGTGTCGACGAGGTTCACGGCCGTCAGCACAGCGATGCATAGCGTTGCCAGAATTCGTCGCATCCAGATCGATTTGTTGATGCACTGGAAGCATGCTTTAAAGCATGAACACACCATCTGCAGATCAAAAAGCATGATGTTACTTATAGACAAATTTCGACGGAAACTCGCATATCCGGGATAAAAAGAACAAAAGGAACAAATTTGAGGTATGAATCGTACAAGTAGCAGAAACAAACACACACATATAAGTTGCCAAATGCGAAATATCCTCCGAAATCTTTGAAGATACAATAATTAATTCACATGTAACGTAAAAACCCTTTAGCAGAGGTGTACTATTGCGTAACGTGAAGAAAGAACTGGGAAGTTAGAACGAGGTATCCTGATGCAATGCGAATATCGCAGTTTCGGGATAGGGCTTATATATAAATAATTTCGTTCGAAACTCGATTATTCAAGTAACCCTGGTAAACGAGTTTAAGCAAGATAAAATTACCTTATATTATTTACGACTAAGACGTATAACATTCATGATATACGTATTTGTATTTTCTTCTATAAATATTTACAGAGACTTGCTGCTTTGCTGGATGTATTTATTCGATGGGTGGTCAAACATTCAGGAAAATTACTATTATAGCAGGGGTGTTAAGTTGTAAACCTAATTTGGACTAATCCACAATTTTAATAATCACTACTTGTAAAATAACTTATACATAAGAAGTTAGAAATGGTGAACATCTGACCTGCGGATCAGATACAATTTTGTTCATGGTCATCTCGGGCAGCAAGTTTGATATCTTTAATCTAAGTATTGGCGAACTTATAACTTGCATATCAGTTTCCTTGGCCAAGTCAAGAAATTGACACATTTTCAACTAATGACATTTGACCCACGATCCCAGAAAGGTTCGGCAGCAATAAAGAGCAACTAGTTCACTTTTCAAATTGTGACCAAAACACGGCTATAACGGATAATAATAATTTTAAAACTTAAATTCGGCTTTTATATTAGAGTTGTTATCATTAAGAATTGGTGTAACTAAAACTACACATACCTGTGGAACTATCTCAGCCAATGAGATCATTGATACCATCATCAGTGCGAGACTCCCACCAACAAATGATACCAAACTTAGAAGACGTCTGAAATGGATACAACCCAAAGTAATAAACTCTTAAAAAGTTAAAAGAAACGGCGTTATTAACCTGGGAAGGACGATAAATTGTGAAATGCCAATCGATAAACGCACGACAAGAAAAGTTTGAAGCGTGAGTGTACCGAATGACTCTGTATGATGATGGTAACTCTTCTCGAGGTCCGGTTTAACGAAGGCGAGCGTTACGACGTTGGTCGCTTTAGCCAGTTCGCTGGAACATCCAATTACACGTGAAACATTTATACATCACGGAACCCACTTAATGAGCACATTAAACTTGTAAAATTTAATCTTACCGGTGGCCATCACGATTAACCAACTCCTTGCGAAGGCGTTTTTTAAAGTCCTCGGAGTCTTGGCGCTGTCGTAATGGTCCGGCACTGTCATCCTTAAAGATGAGTATATTATAGCATTAAAAAACTTATTCATCAACCAGAAAACTAATCAAAAGGAAGTGAAAGTAATGAAGGAAACGCGTTTGAGTACATCATTAAAGACACCCCACAAAAAAGCATCAACATGTCTGTGAGAAAAGCGTTAATTAAAAAAAGTAGCTATAAATAGAAATCATTTTTAAGGGTGCTTGGTACTTTTTTCTTTTCTTTTTTCGCTTCATGATATTCTGTTATTACGTTGGCTGATATCCGTTGCTTTCGTGGAAAGCGGAAATGAAAATGTTAACACATTGTTGAAGTGATGAAGTATCGATACTTCGAACACCTAAACGAATGATTCATTTGATTGAGGATGTATGAAAAGTGGATGCGTATCCACCCAAAAACTCAACTGGGAATTTTCATTTCTCCTGTTTTACAATATCAGCTAGTTTAGTTGTTTCGCGTTGGTGACTGTTTCAGAGTCATGTACAGTTTGGCAGTGATGATGGATGATTATTGATCACGGGCACGCAAATACTATTAACTCACCCCATCTTCTGCATCTAGGTCGCCATCTTTTGTTGTATCCGAGCCGAGATCCGCCATTACACCCTCATCGTCATGAATCACACCAGCGCCGTTCTGTACTTCTTGTTTTGTGTTGGATTCAAACTATTCATAAGTATAAAACAATGAAGTTTCCATGATTAGTTTTACAATTGTTGTAAAAATAACTTTTCCGTTTACATAAATTGTAAATCTATATAAACTATGATAGGATATGTATAAGGAATATAATATGTGTTTACTTTTCTGTAATTTACATTTGTTGAATATTTATTTCAGTGAAGTTACCCAGTAGAACATACTATTCTGTCGAGATGAATGATAATGTAATTTAATATTATCCCATTAAAATAATGAAGGAGGGACTAAAGTTGATTTTATTAAATACTTGTTGAGGTAAAATTTTGAGAAAATTAGGATTTGTTTTAGATTGATGATTGAAGTACATCAAAGGTAAATATGTAAGTAAAGAGAGTGAGTAAAAGCAAGTGGTAAGGAAACGTGGATACTTATATGGTTTGCCAGGCAGGCGTTCTTAGTGATACGATAGGTATTTAAACTCGTGCGAGTTTAAAAGACGAAGTGAAGTGTGGAGTGTCTGAGGTTAAGAAGTGGTAATTGTTCCAGTTGCAGCGTAGATAAAATGAGATGAGAGTACAAGCTACTACATTGCAAAATAATTCATATGTTCTTGTGAAATGAAATAAATAGTAAATTTGTATGTAAAGAGGCTGAGTAATGGCAAAAGGTAAAGAAAAATAGATATATGGCTTGAAAGGAGACGTTCCTAGTGATACGTTAGGCCGAAGTGACAAGTTTAAAGTGTCAAAGAGAAGTGCAGAGTCTCTGAGGTTTTGAAGTGGTAATTGTTTCTGAACATATAAGGAGAGGATAAGTTGAGAAAAGATTCTACCAACATGTAATACCTAACATGTGTTCTTATGTATGTAGTCCATGTTATAAAGCCTATTTTAATGTTATTTATATTAATTTGTACGGTTAATGAGATGGGAGAGTAGCTATAGGATTGCAAGATATAAAGAATGTGTGGATAGAATGGGTGATGAGAGAATGGTTAAAATTGTCTGGGAATTATGTGCAGTGCTTGGGCTAGTGGTAGGGAAAAGCCGTATAAAGCGGTAGGATAAGGAATGAGTTAAGCGTGAAAGTCGGGACGATAGGAGGGGAGGTGAAGGTGCAGGAGCGGCAAAATAATATCGAAGGAAGCACATATAACCCACTATATCAAGCAGTGTAGACAATCGGGATGAGACCCAGTTATATTGGCGATAGAGAGCTGAATGTGGCGGATAAAAGACTGCTAGCTAGAGCACGATGTGGATCGGAAGAGAGGGGATGAAATGTTTGGATGGGAGATGAATATGTCAGGTGTATCCTAGGTGGATGGGGGAGGGATTCCTGGGAGCATGTTGGCAGTAATTGTATAGGAATGAAAGAGGAGTGGGCGCGTGATTGCCAGGGGAAAAAAGGGGAGTGAAAGAGTGGCTGAGTGAGGATGGAAGGAGGGTGGAAATTTTGAAGGTGATAACAAAGCGGAAGGAAACAGCGCGGAATAGACGCCTACCTACCATCAACTACGGGGAGGCGTCAAATTGAAGGTATCTAGGGAGTGAAGGAGGAAAACGCCGGGCAGAAGGAGTCCGGAGTAAGGATAGGGAGTGAAAGTACAAAAGAAGCTTAGCGGGTTTGATTATTTTTTGTTGAAATGGTATTTATTTAATCAATTTTTGTGTATGTTAAGTTTTACTTGTTACTTATTATAATGAATGTATGTAATGGAAGGGGGGAAGTAATGTGCCAATAAAGGTTGTCTACTATTAATTTTAAAAGTACTTATAAACATATTCATAGTGAAAGCCTAAGAACACCTAATACCATATAGAAGACATGATTCGGAAAACATCGCAGATGCTTTCTATAACCGGGAAAGGAGAGACAATGATAAAAAATGATGAAAAAAAAAAGTAATTTCATTCATCATCATTTTCATCAAGAGCATGTGTTATTTTTTAAGAAACGAAGTACATCAAAGGTAAATATGTATATAAAGAGGGTGAGTAAAAGCAAGGTGTTTTGGAAAGTAGATATATAGCCAGCAAAGAAGACGTTCTAAGTGATACGATAGGCAGAAGTGATATGAGATCTTCCGACGAGTTTCAATGTCAAAGAGAAGTGTTGAGTGTCTGAGGTTAAGAAGTGGTAATTGTCCCAGTTACAACGAAGAGAGAGCAGAGGAGAGATTCTGCCATATTGCAAAATCTTTCGTATGTCCTTATGAATTGATATAAAACGTATTTTAATGTTATTTATAGGAGTAATTATAAAACTGAAAATATTGACAGTGGGAGACTAGGAACACCTAATACAAATTAAGAGATGATTCCGCAAACAACTTTTTATTTTTGAAAGGATGTAAAGGTTAATGTGAAGAATGGAATGCCAATAAATGTTTTACATATAATAAATTAGCGTTCGATGAAAAATATTAACTATTTGTTTGTATTCGAAATAATACTTTCATATTGTTTTTGTTACTGACTTCGTGGTTTCACTGGCACATAATAATATGGACGTTGCCTATTCAAATCCGGTCGGGAACATTATAATGTATCTTTCAATAAATGCAATTCGTGATTAATATTCTTAATTGCCTATCAATGATGATGTCTTCATCTTAAGTAGTCGCTTTCTTTAATGAATTCTAACAGCATTTATTAAATATAATTTTGAATAAGAAATAGGACAAGAAAATATGGACAGTTAGAAGAGTTTGGTAAGATGGTTTTGTAAAGATCTATTCAGTCTAATTAAGTAACTTCCTGAATACTGACACACTATTAAAATTTTCATCTATGAATTTTTTTTTGTTTGATTTTACCGACTATCTACTGTCATGATCATTAGCTCTTTCAATTATTTTTCAATGCAATTAGTCATATTAGAGGTTAATACTATTGATAAGAAGATGAATTCACTTTACTATGCATCCCCACCGAGAATCGACCTCGTGAACAGTGGTCATTGACCATACCACTGCGCTACTTGGCTGTACTCTCAAATTATTAACATGAAATAATTGCTTTGTACTTTATTACTTAAACCTATTTCAAAATACGTAAACTATCATTTATACTCCGTCAACAACTAATTATTTTACTAACATAATGCATAGTTATTATGTTCAAGATACTTCAGTGCAATCAAATAAATATCGATTAAGGGGCGCGGTGAGGTGCAAGATTCACTTGGTGCAACCACCCGATAACCCTGCCTGCATCTTGTGCATAAGTAATATGCGATCGCTTAAATTTCGGCGTTCAGCCGAGCAGTACGGGTCGCGACCGAAGGTTCAACGCTTCCAGCAGAATGGTGGAAGCGCCGGGGATACGTTCAAACCTTCAGCTGCGGCTCGCCTTTCAGCCGGTTATTTCGCCTGACGTGCTTCGTTTATTTTTTGTTCTTTCCGACTCGCATAAAATGGATTTTGACTACTGCGATCGATGCGAAATTGTTGAAGCAAGTATTTTGTGAACTGCGACAAACGATGTCAAATAAATTTTTACAATAGATATCGTATGATTTATGTAATCTTGAAACCTATATTGGATTGTATGAATCAATTTTATTCGAAACATAAAACTGAGCAAACATTATGAAATAAAAATATGGATATTACATTATAGCAGATTTATTTGGTATAAAATTGTCTAAGGATTTCTTGTTTGCCAATAAAATTTGTTAAAATGTGCCAATAAATTACGCTATAGAAATTGCGAAAAGAGGAAAATAATGAAGGCAATTTGCTTCATTATTGGCTATCATATGTTTCATAATAATTGAATTAGTTATATTCCTAAGAAGTGATATAAAATTGCAAAAGTTCAATTGAAATTTAATACGGTCTAAACTTACCGGTTTGAGTACCTTTCCAATGAAATAAGTCTTGAGTCCAGCAATTCGCAAAGCTTCCTCGCGTTTCTCGCCGAAAGCCGCCTCAACTTCAAACTCGCCGTTGAGAAACGAGAGCGTTGTCGCGGAAATGTGCACGCGTCTGGAAATAAAACAAAGAAATAAAATCGTCGAGCCAAGGCAATGTGTATGCTTTGACATTTTGCTCGCAACTAATTGATTTTTCGTGCTTTTCAGTAAACCGAAAACATGAAACTTTGAAGTGGTTAATGTTTGTGGCTGTTGGCCAAAATATTTTCACATTTATACGTTTAATTAAGCAAAACTGTGATGACAATAAATTAAAGGAACTGGACATAAAATTTAATATTTTATGATTTAACAAAAATAGATTTTTAAATTTAATTATATTATTGTTAATTGAAATTTAATCTATAAACTTAATGTGTATCTGCTATCTTTTTAAGTACATAATGTATAATGTACAAATATAAGTATACTACGCATAATTCAATTTTCAATTATTTTCAATTATATATCCGGCGAAATCGAAATTCCCAGTACACTAATCAGGAACATGTTTACACCGTATGAAAGTACATGAAATTAGGAACATTTTTATAATTACAATTTACAACTACCCCCAAGAACATATAAGGGTGGTAAACAAACATTGGTTGAAAACGGAGTTTTAAAAAAATTATGTATCTTATAACTCCATAAATGACTTATTTAACATGATCGGGATAATATTCACATCAGATTGAAGTAGAAGAGTTGATGAATATTTTACTACTTGTTTCATCAAAAGCCATAATGATGTTTGCATATCATACAACAGGAGAAAGAATAATGTACAACTCGCACGGAACTTGTATGACTCGATTTGTCACACTCACGAGAAAAAGGGTACTGTTCTAACTTAGCATTTAAATATATCGGCAAATATGTCAACAACAACTGTACTAAAACAGCTTCAGTAATCGAGGTAATTTTCGTTATATAAAAAGAGTTGCGATAATATGGTGAAGTGAGCAGATGAATCTAATAATCTCAAAATCGGGCTACTTGCAGAAGGAATGAATCAATCTCGAAAAAAATGTTATTGCAAACTCGCAAGAGGAATGACCAGAAACCAATCGATGAATGTTAACTCGCAGGTCGCAGCAAGTGCGAGGGCAAGTATCTTTGGGTATTTTTCGTATGTTTTAGAAAATGCTTGTTGCAACCTCTTTTTAAGGTACATATTTTATAAGAGGCCTTTGCGGCTGAAACAAAAGTACATGCGTTAACGCTTATTAGTAGCTTGTTGAAACAGTTCCTAACGATTCTGAAGTGCGATAAACATGCAATTAAATTATTCTTGTTCACAGCGAGCACGCACTCTTTTCGCAATTATGAAACTCATTATGACCTGAGCTAAAAACTAAAACACAATTTTATAATTTCATTATCAACATTTAATTATTCCATCTAAATATGTTTACTATCTTTGCATATTTTGGATTCGACTATATTTCCCTGTTTTACATCAAACATAAAAAATCCTTTAAACCGGTCTCATTTAGAGCAAACAACAAATATTTATTCAACTGTCGAAAACGTCAAAATATTGGTTTTCCTCTTCACCGGCGAATCATGCAAATATTCAGTTCGGTAGATTGATGCATTAGAGATATATGTAATTAAACCATTGAGCGAATTGTCCACCCTGTTGATTATTCATGAATACAAATTCAGATTTTTCATTTTATCCGACAAATAATAAATTAGTTATACATCAAATTTCCATTAAATATTTGCATTATTTAAAAGGATACGAGTAGATCAATAATTAAAGAATAAATTAGGGAATAAATAAATAAATCTATAGGAGGGAATTTGTAAAGGCCACAAGCGATGAATTGTTTTATAAAACTTGTATCAACTTGAATCCCAATGCGTCGATTTTGCTGGTTCATGGTACTTTTCTTTGTTCAGCAACCGATCGCTTTCACTGTGCACATTTTTAGCAAAATTGAAAACTTTCTAAAGCAAACGAAACTTGCCAAGAAAGTTTCAAATATTTTGAAATTACTTCATGGTGTTATAAGCTTTAAAGTCCTTATATCATAATGTGTTAGGTTAATATTTGTGAAGTTTGATGTAGATTATATGTTAGGTTAATATTTATCGTTTGTGTTAAGGGAAAGTTTTATACTTTGATAAAATTTAGATTTAGTTAAGAATTCGCAAGTTTTAAAACTATATATTATAGATTTTAGGTACAACCCTAACCCTGAACAGGTAAGGTACAACCCAGAAGCGAATAGATCAGATTATTTAAAGGAATCCGGGATTGTTAATAAATTTTAAGATATCCTTGTATGATTACCCAAACAAATTCATAGATAACAAAAAAGTCTTTCCCAAGGAGTTTGCGTCTCAAACCTTTGAGTACTTGCATGAACAGATTATGTATTCAGATGCCTCTGCATCTTCGTTACATTGTCTGCATTATTCACTGATCTCATAAGATATTTCTGATTCATATGATCACATATGGCACATAAGGACGTAGCGTGCTGTTAGGAGTCCACTGAAAATTTTCAACTCGTTCCGGCAAGTTCGGTTGTTTGGTTGGTTTGAGTATTATCCCAGTGTTTTCGTCACGATCCCACATTCCACAGATGAATCTCCTTCATCAACCCATTGCTGGGTCCACAAAAGGGTTCTAAGGGGACTAATTAGCTAGTTCGTCATTCAGAGTATTGTCACTTATACTCTCGTGTCCGTAAATATCTGAGCAGATGATTATTCGAGATTACAGTATGGTTACACCGACAAATGTCTTTTTGGACATGGTTTTGACCAGCGGTTTTCATACTTTTTTTTATACCTGTGCTCCCATTTTTAATAATACTGCTGTGGGCGCTCTTTCGGGCGATTCAATGAGTCTCGAAAATGATTCCTTAAATACTTCTTCGGATTAATATCAATATGCTTCTATTACGCTGCACTATCCGAACTTCCAAGGTGTAAAAGCTCTATTTTAAGCCAATTCATACTAATTATCAGTATTATAATGGTTCTCATCATTCTTAATTGGAACATAGGTCCGTTAGCTTTCACCTCTCCCGACTAAATCCGGTCTCACCGTACTGTTTCTTTGCATATGATTCTTTTTACGTGGATGGGTTGCAGGTCCATCTCGCAACCCTTATTCTCCTTATTCAGGATTCAGGAAATTGAGGAGTTTGAACCCGGGATTTTTACGTTTCGATGCTTGTGTGCTGCCACCATATAACTGTCAGTATAATTGTAGAATTTATCAAGACTTTAGCCTAACATAATCACCTCTAACATAACTTTACTCAACAAAATTAACACATTCAAAGTCCACAAACTTAGTTTTCCCAACCTAAATCTATGTAGACTACCTTATACGTTCCTAACTTAAATACCTTCTATAAAGTTTACAGTTTAAGTTATAAAAAGTAACTGTATTTTTAGTCCGAAGACTAGGCCATCGACATTGTGGTCCTTCAGCCGGTGCGCTTTTTACAATTATATTGTGTGTTATATTACATTGTACGTGTTTTTTCTTGACTACAGTATATATCCTAATGTAACATTTTTGTAATGTTGGCGTTGTTGGCGCAGTTGATGTGTTGATGATGTTGTATTTGTAGTTTGTTGTGTAGTGGTTGTTGCGTAATTGTGTTGTGTATTTGTTGCAGTAATGTGATGTGAATAAATTCACATTAATCGTGCCCACCGTCCTGCTGCGTGGTAGGCCGAAGCAGTACCCACTATGCTGCCGCGGTGGGCGTTTAAGTTATATTTCACTAATTGTAAGAAAAAACATGTTTAGAGTTTGAAATAAAAACAACAAACAGATATGTAGAACAATTCATATCTGTTTTAATTAAATCAAAACAACATTTTTGCGGCTTACTGAAGTAGTATTCCACCAGGAAATGCACAATAAAATGTAATCCCCTAACGCATATAAAACATTAATAATTCCACTGGTATAATCAGACAGCAGACAAAATTACACAGCACCAAAATTAATTACATTCACAGTTTGTGTACCAGCATTCTTCATTCCCCTCTTTTGCCCTTTTCATTTTCCACCTTCTCACATTCACAACAGTACAATTTATAATTGATTTCATATTTTCCGTACAACCAACACAGAAAAGCTACAGAGTCACTTATCACACAAGCATTCCTGTGGGATTTATGGAAAATGGTCAGGACGTTCAAAACCACAAGGACAGACAAATCCATCCCAGCCAGTGGCAAATTGCGCCTCGTTTATCGCCACCTTTATTTGTGTTCCTTGCTTGAATGCGCTCGCTGCCATCGTCATATCATCTTTCCGCCGTGTTGGGCATTGAGATACGATCGCAATCTCCGCCTGATGTGCGTCATTTTGCGGTAAATTTTAATGAAGACTGGAATGAAGCGCCGCAGGAGTTTACAAGTTATTATTATTTGCTTGCGGTTTGTGTTTCCATACGAAGAATTACGCACTGTTAGATGGTTTTGTCAGTTGATTGGATTTTCATTGATTATTAATTACGCGGATAGAATATGGGGAGGAAGTTTTTAATTTATTTATATTTCACTTAAAATTTTAAAACATCGTATATATATTTTTTTTGATTTCTGTTTAGAAGAAAATTAAAACAAATGAGATTTTTAATACGTTTAATACAATATTGTCTTTTAATTCGCATGGCTTATTATTACTAAGATAGTAAAAGTACCCTTTTAAATGAATTTTAATTACTGTTCATGAGAGTAATTGCTGACATGAAGAGCCTTTCGTAATAAATTAATAAGTACTTCAGAATGTATGATAGTACTTAAGTTTTCGCTAAAATACCAAATGTGGTATTTTGTGCTTAGGGGAAAGACGATTATTATAATAATGAAGTTGAGATTTCATGAGTTTGTAACCTTTTTGATAAGACTTCTTAATTTTGCTAACAATAGTAAAATATTATAATCAATTCAACATGCTGTCGCCAATATATAAGTGGGAATTATATTCACAAATTGACGATCCTACCTCATCCCCTGTAAAGGCGCGAGTGCTAGGTGGCTGTGCTCCGTTCATTCATTATTTGCTGACTTAAGCATTATGACTAAGCGCTAGCTAGACCTGGAGCGCGCAATGCGCGTTAATTGTCTATATGCATTTTTATACTTTACTTATCTATGGCAAGGGACTACAATGTTGATATATTTCAAAGAGGAAGATTGGACTCTGGCTAGGCATAGATAATTTATTATAATTGTGCAAACCTAAGCAAAAAAAACTATAAAAGGGGTTCAGTCGACTGAAAAAATCAGTTCGTACCAAGTCGCCGTTTTTCTTGTCCAGTTTGAACAAAATTCCCCAGTATGCTACCCTTTCAGGTTGGGTAGTTTAGTGAGGGTACATAGGCGCTCACATCCTAGTACTGAAATGTGTTCAAAGTGGCACATAACTGCAGGCACGGCGTGTATCGGCCTATACAAATACAATCATAAATCCAAAAAAGATGACATTACCAAAATGAGAAAATTCGAACCCCATATATCCGAATCAGAAACCTTACTAATAGTAAAATATATAATGCAATATTAACAATAATCAGTTTAAAAGTGAAAGTTCTAGAAATTATTCATTAAAATAAGGACGTCGATAATCACTTTACCAAAATATAATCCTTTTCATAATGTATACGACCACTAATACCACTGAAAATCCCATAAAATCCACAGTTAAACCTCTTAAAATTTAATAAAAATGGAACTAACCAAAATATTAAGAGGTCACTTACCCAGCCATTCCACTACTCTCCATTTTGTTGGCCAGCTCCACATCCTTGGAATACACGTCAAATTGCCATTGTCGTTGACCCAATACCCCAGCCAACACCGCCCCCGTGTGTATACCTACACGCATATCAACTGGTGAATTTGTTGTCTGTTGGACGTACCTATAAAAAAGAAAATATTTGCACGATTAAAATCAGGAAATTAGCTGATTAACATCATAAAAAGTTCATTTTATAACTCGGTTGATATGAAAAGGCCATTGGACAAGTTTAATTCAATTAATTCCTGAAAAAAGACTTTGCAAGTTTTGCCCATCGCCCTTCGTTATATGGCGCATTTTCCATGCAATTTGTAATCTGCTTCCCTCATCATGCATTCATTATTTCTGCGCGGATTTACTTCACGCCAACCGCACAATATTCTAATTATGTCAACCCTCATTTAAGCGCTCAATAACTTCCTAACTCCAATTCCAATTCGAGGCTACATTTTCTGTTATTTTCATTTTCGTCCTCCGAAGTTTTCAATCAGCCCCTAATTACGTCGACATTAACGCAATTCAATGTTTACAAATGATCGATCAATTTTATTGATCATAGATCGAACCTTGATTATCAAAATAATTTATGTTGGATGTTATTTTCCATTTGAAATAATGAAAAGTGGCAGAGAAGGTGTACAACCTTGGATTTAATGACAAGTTGAAGGTAGATTTTTTTTGCTGTGCAAAGTTCAAGTTGATGGCGATAGTAATAGTGTTTGTAGTTGGAAAATGTAGTGTATTGAAGATACAAATCGGAGAAAGTCTTTTACAACAGTTTACTTTACGCGTAATGTGTTGTTGTATTTTCTTTCGAGTTTCATGGTTGTTACATGTTGTTTAAAGTTTTCTTTCTTTAACTTAAGCTTTTATAAAGGTCGTACTGTGTGATAGAAATATAAAATGGGAAAGAATATATCTTTCGCATTTTTGACAATAATAAAATGGAAGAAGATTTGATAAAAAGGAGGAAAATATAAATTTAAGTATTTAGAAGAAAAATATTTCGTATTTCTCGTATAAATATAGGTTATAGGTAATATATTTAACAATTGCTTAGAAATATTCTTGAATTTCTTTAAATTGATACAACACATATACGAATGAATATAATAGAATTTACTACCTACAGATCAGTTAGATCAGGTTTATATAATGAGAATATAAGTGAAACACGACCCAAAATGCTGAACCTGTGTTATGAGGATAAAAATAAGGGCGTTGGGTGATGGTGCGAGTGGGAGCTCTTACACTCTTCGGAAAGATACATTTTTGAACATTGTATAGCCTTTTGCACCTCCCTGGTATTTTGCATCTCATTGTAAACATTTCTGCTGGCGCCCATTCATAAGATTTTTGAGGCGGATTTAGTTCAGGGGATATAAACTATTGACTAGTGATGGAGGCTCAGAGGGGAATACGAGTTTCTAATGTGAAAATAGGAACATGTTTGTATCATATTTGGAAATATGCGCACCTTTCGTCAGTTAGATTGCAATAGATAATATATCGAACTTTATTTCATCGCGAATTGTGTTTGATTTATTTATATCAACAGTTTATTTAGAATGACTGATAGATTCAATTTAACTAACTGACGTTCATTTAATTAATCAAATGCCATAACTCAATTAGATATGTCAATCGTTTCAATCAAAATAGAAGCATCTCATTTTTAAATATCAATATACTTCAATATTTCCTAACATTCTCTAAATTCTCTAAAACGTCACGCACTAAAAATATTAATTACATTACTTACACTTTATTTAAATCAATTACAACCTCAAAAGCCCTTTTTCCCTCTGTTCTAGCCCGACAAATTTCATTAATAGAAAGTAGAGCAGGCGCCGCACCGCGCCGGGTTGCATTTTATCCCGAATTTCATTTACGCGCATATTCTCGCATTTTGCATTCTCAAGCGCGTGCGGGAACGCGTGAAAATACACGAGCAAATCGGGCGAATTTCCGCGGCGTTGTGGAAATTCGCCGCCCAGAGAGGCGAGAAAAATATGGTAATTCGCGGCGGTAGATATTCATGACAAGATAGGCGTCCAACGATTCGATTATGAGCGCGTATCGAGCGCAAATTTACCACGATGGGATCTATAAAAAACAGGGCGCACCCTCGTCAACGCCAAAGCAGCGACGAACGAAAGAGTATAAACAGATTTTATGTGCGCCAAATACAATTTGATGCAGTAAAAGAAACGTGTGCGATTCATGCGTGAAATTTGATTTATGATGAAATGAAAATGGTTAATAAAAGTGATATTGATGATATTGAATTGCTATTATTTAACAGTTTTATCGCGACCATATTTAAGTGTGCGTTTAGTTTTTAATGTTATTTTGGAGAGTGCTTTTTAATCAACGTATTTTCGATTTCCATTTTTTATTATAGTCACGATCGTGGGTTTTTAGATAACGCGCTTGCTTTACTAACGTGACTATCTGGTAAAAATGCAAGGCAGAATATAAATCAATTTTCTGTAAAATAAGTGCAAAATAACATTTTATTCAAAGATTTAACAATAAGTTTTGGTTGGTTTATATATACTTGAGAGAGACAAAGAGTGAGAGAGAGGGAGGGAGAAGGTGGTTGGCGAATGGTACGAATTGAACTTCAGTCAACTGAGGGCCCCTATATACTAAAGTTATTGCGCAATATTGTACAAATACAGCATAATCTAGCCTCTTTTTCTAATAATAATATGTAATATTGTAAGCCCTTGTGTTGCAAACGGTTTCAGTGTTTTTTGGCATTGTTATGGCAAAATGTCTGAGCCTACATACCATTTTAAGAATAAAACAATTTTTGGTGAAGTCGCCTGTAAAAATCGAAAACTGTTGTCACATGTAGAGAAATAATCAGTCACATTTGAACTCCCGAACTGGTTTGATTTGCGGCGGACGTTTTCGCGGGTTGCTGTTGCTGTTCACATCACCATGGTAAGGTATGATTGTGGGCGGTATGCCAGGATTGGTATGCCACTACTAGAGGGTGGTGATGGCCTTCTTCCCCATGAAGTTGTTGGCGGTGGTGGGAAAAAGGAAACTTAAGTTGTAAGAATTTTATGTAAATAAAATTAGTCACATTTTTACTCCCAAAACATCTACTTCTTTCTTCAATATCTTCTACAATTTGCGTCGGACGGGTACTCCACGAATCCCGCTAAAATAAAAAATCCGCGTGGTTCATGTTGCTGTTCGCAACAATATACTTCAAGGGGAACCATTTGACTAGGTCTGGGAGCGAGACCTTGAGTTTTAGGCCAGACGGGGTAATTTTTTGATATCCTTGATTGTTAAGGAGGCCTCATGAACAATCAAATAGGCCGCCAGTGGGGCACACTAGTCTTGATCGTTCATAGATGCCCTGTTCATAAAGTGCATTGCTGAGACAGCACTGAGCAAGCTATTAGTATACGATGCTCAGTATAATACCTATCTTGCAAACCGATGGCTTTGGGAAGCGCCAATTGCCAAGCCAATGATAAGGCCATAACCTGCTGTCGGCTTGTGCGCCAAAGCCCGAGATCAGATACACCCGGAGAGAGAGAGAGAGAGCGAGAGTGCAAGGGTGTGAGGTCCGAAGGCCAGAGAAGCGTGGTGTGAGGGCGGGTTATGCCTCACCACCACCTAGATTTAAGAATAGAGTAAGGAAGTGGTGGTACCGCAAGGAGGGTTGTGTGTGGGCTAGGGATGTCAAAAAATAATAGGAAATTGATTAATATCTGCTGTGAAGGGCGATAATAATCGATGATTCCATTTTCGATTATTTTGTATGGTTTAGAACAGTGCAGCCATCTATTAGTGATGATCAAAAGTATGTAGAATCTGTAATAACGCGCTCATATTGGGTTTTGTATACTTGTGCACGTAATGTGCACCGCAACCAAATCGCTCTATTCCCCCGCCTACGTTGCATGCGACTAAAAAATTGATACTATTTAACTGTTGATGGCTATTTTACAATAATTTTCTATATTAATTTTATTTATTTCCCCCTTAAGTTTTTTTCTTTCTTTCTTTTTCTTTCTTGTCATTGGAAATCATTAGTAGTGTAAACATATTTGATATAAAATCCTATTTTATGTATATCATATAATGCATGCATTATCTAGTTGCAACATATTGTACTAACACAATAGTAATCGGTAAAAGGCATATTAATGCGAGCATTTGCTAGTAGATGACGCAATCATCGATTCTGTTATTAATCGTAATCGATTAAAATCGAATACTTCACCCGATTGTTCCTTCGATTATTAATCGGAGACCGCAGTTAATCGATTTCGACAATAATCGATGACTGGAGAAAAATTGACATCCCTAGTGTGGGCGATATGCACCGCTTCAAGATTTAGATTTTTACATAATATAATCAGGTGCTATCCGAACGCCGAATGAGCCACTTCTCATCTCAACCTTCCCAAACGCGCAACACAGGTAGCTGGTAGCTGTCGGCCTGATTTCTTCATTTCTGGGCGTTTAAGGACTGTATGTGGGCCCAGTGCGTTCACCGCGCTATCACCAAGGGTCGCCACTCAGTACACGTCCCCTTTCTCTTCCGTCGTAAACACACCTCTAATCGGAACCCGGTGCGTTCACCGCGCTATCAACCAGGGCCGCCGACGTTGGTTCGCGACAACCTATATGTGACAGATAGATTCTTATCAGAAGTTTACGGATTAAAATCTTGTTCATAGAGAAACAGGGACGATTCTCTAAGAGCATGGGTTCTGAACCTATTGGTGAGTTTTCGAATAAATTCTAATTTTTCACTTTTAGTGTTAGAATATTTACGCGGTCTTGCTTCGCTGACCGGTAGACACGATGCAAAACGATGCAAGTGTTTTTAAGAAATGTATGTTTGGCATTCATTATGTCATGTTTTATTCTTCTTTAATGAAATAGTCACCGCTTATGAAATCCACATGAAGATCTTTCTTTACCTAGGAATAAATATAGTTTGTGTACTGTTATAAAATACATTGTTGAAAGTTTAATAATAGCAAGTCACAATTTGTGAAAAATACATAATATAATTTCTTATCTTTCTCTGTAATCTTAGGGGTTTACTTAAATAAAAGTTTTGTAAACTTACTTAATTGCTTTAACCATCGATAGTCCCATGTGAACACAGAGAACTGCATGATCCGGACGTTCCTGAGGAGCTCCGCTGATGCAATAATAACAATCCCCAAGGATTTTGATTCTCAATTGATGATATTTCTGCAAAACAAGATATAATCCCTTAATAACTCACATCGTAATATGAAATATATTATAATCCAGTAATCGACAACCTTATGAAACGGGAGATCCAAATATTTAAATTTACAAAGTTTCAGTTTTGAATAACTACAAATTGTGTAATGTTATATATTACAATATAAATATATCACATAAATGTCGCATAAATAAATTCTGAATAAGTTAATAATTCTTTCTTCTCGTGCTTTCAACTTAAATATGCCGCTTCTTAGTAAACAAACATTTTTCAAATATTAGCTGCAGACATAATTAAATAAAATACGTCTTCAGAATAGAAATTGAAGCGTAAGCAGGCTGAAATGAAATTATCTTGGCATTTACTTGGACGAGAAGAATATAAATCGGATTGTGCGAGAATCGCTCCGGGGAATTATTAATTAAACTTGGATTTATACACATTTTTTCGGAAAATATTTCTGGAGAGATTTGTATAATCATTTTATAAACTGTCTATGAGTATTTCATTCCAGTTTTTGGGAATTGAATTTGTTTTTGAATAGTTACTTACGTCGGAAAGCTTGTCGAAACGGGCGAAAAGCTCGTTGAGCATCTTGACAAGCTCCTGTGCTGAATATGTCGACGAGATGGCTGTGAAACCAACGATGTCTGCATATAATATGCTGGAAATGTCAAGAAACGTATGTAATATAGAAATATCATAAAGAAAACATAATACAGGAAAAATCATACAATTTGTTACGGAAGTCAAGATATTACTGTTTCAGCGTCATTTGAATATTAAATATCAGTGGTAATTGTAGTTACGGCCATTTATTTTTTTATTTCGTTTATATTCATCAAAAGACGGCTTTGACGAACGCTCAGCGGGTGGATTCAAGCGTTTTGATGTAAGCCTGCGCCAAAATCATCAAACGGGCGTCAAAATCATTTGGAGCTACGCATTAGCACATACTTTTGTTTTATAGTCATCATGGTCTCTTATCATATAAATGAAGAAGACATTGGCAGTAAGTGTGTGTCAAATTGTTAGAAGCTGTATTCAAGAAGAAACTAATGAAATGTACCAACGCACGTCTTCATGACCTCCTTTTATTAAGATTTATGCATTAAGGAGACTCGGAACAAAAATTTTCTAAAACATACGGAAAAGTAGCAAACGATACTCTAACGTAGACGGCTATTGGTGCACTTGCCGCCAGCGCTCTATGAGCATATGCCCAAAAACGCAATTTCCACCATTGTATCGTTATATACTACTTTACAAAATTTTATTTTTTAAAACATGTTGGAACTTCGGCCTACATCTTGTAAAATTACTTATATCAGGAATATGCATTAGTAAATGAGTAAAAACTACTCTTATTTTTATCTTATTTATAACTTTTATCTTATTTTGCCAAATGCAATTTTTCATTGCAAAATCTTGTTTGTAACCCGATTTGTACATAAACCGAAATTTTAGTATGCCGCGGACTCATTGTAGTCGTGTATCTTAACGGATTACTTGTAGATGGTTTTAACGGATTAATTACGAATTATAAAAGATCTTGTCGAAATGAATCAATAAAACAAATAATTATTAAAAATAGATTTATAGTGACCTATAGTTTTGGTCATAAAATCTTGACATGTGAACAAGATTTGTGTGAATTTCATGTCGAATAAATCGAAATTATGCCATAACTTCATATAGATCATTAAATCTAGTTTGTGCATTTATAAATAAAACAAACCTACAATTATTGAGCGAATCTTGTAATTGTACATTCGTTGTTTATACCTCGTTTGGTATGTAAACCGAAGCTTTACATTACCGAGGTCTCACTGTACTTGTAGTCGATCTTAACGGATCTATTTTTCAATTATAAAAGCTCTAGTCGTGGAGACAACAAACAAATGTAATGGATAGAAATTGATGTGTAATGAACAAAACAATGTGTATGTTTTATTTTATTTTAAGTTGGATTAATCGAAAAAATATGTCTGAACATGGACTACATCTTGTAAAATTTCCTAAACTGGGAATATACATTTGTAAATGAGCTAATACAACATTTATTTTACCATTTAGAAGTTTGTTTATAACTCGGTTTGTACGTAAACAGAAACTTCAGCATGCCGAGTACTCACTATACTAGTTTATCTTAATAATAGTTGAATTTAAGTGATTTATTCCGAATACCCACCGGGGCAGCCTAGTGGGTAAGGCGTTTGTCTATAACGCAGGAAGACGGGGTTCGAGTCCCCGGCGTGGACAATTCATCAGTGTGAATTAATAATTAATTCACACACACTCACACACTTCTACCCTACCAACAATCAACTTTCAACAATGAAATTCTCAATATACGCATCATAAGATGCAACTCTCAACACTTCAAACTCTACAGACACACACATACACACACACATACCGTTAAACACCATACTATCTCCAATAACATCAACATCAATAACAAATAACATTGTAAACACAAAAAATGTAAATACATGTCGGAAAGATCGAAATGGCCGATAGACAATAAACTTTATCAATTATTATTTATTATTATTCCGAATTATAAAATCGAAATGAGTCAATAAAACAAAAACTATTAGTAAAAATAGATGTATAATGATCCAAAACATGATTACCAATGGCTTTAAACGTTATACTGATAAAATAACATCTCGACTTGCGAATAAAATGTGTTTGAATTTCAAGTCAAATATATTATAATTACGCCAGAACTTCTTGTAAAATCATTTAAACCTAGTTAATGCATTTGTAGATGTGTACAAATCAATATTTAATCGAATTGTGCTTTCTAAAAGCTTGTTATACCCGGATTTGGACGTAAACCGAAGCGTTAATATGTCCAGCATTCACTGCACAAGTGGTTGATCTTCATAGATTTGTTTTCCAATTATAAAAGCTCTAGTCATAATGAGACCCGATCAAAATGTAAATTATGTGAAGTAATTTCGATAACGCAACATGCTTCGCATCGTTGGACGTAGCAATTTCAAACATGAAGCTTGAATGATTTATCGACGATTCGATGACTTCGGATCTCAGCTCATCACCTCGCATTCCCAAATTCCCAACACATTACTTGCGCTGACTATGCGTGTTAATTCGCGCAATTATAGTGCATCCCAAACGCGCGTCAACACATCAGGAAATGTCATCCATCGATTTATCGACCACGAACGCAATTGTACGCGGAAATTGCACCTAATGTAAACATTTTATCGTTTTGCTATGAACATACATTAAAACTGAAAAAAAAATACGATTCTCTGCTTGAATTTGCTGATTGTTTTTGTTGCAAATTGAATATTGTATTGTATATATTCAATTTCGTTTGAAATTCTCAACTATTCCGGTCTTATTTCACTTGAATTCAATTAATTGAATTTAATTAATAGAAATTAATTAACTTTATTCAAATATTTATATATTAGTTTAGATATTTGAAGCCTACATACAGATATAAAAAATAAATATGATGCAAATAACAATTAAATTTCAATTAAGTGAAAATAATTAGGTACAATTATTATCTATCCAGTTTTCTATAATAAATTTTGGATGAATTAATTCGTGCTCGAAAATGGCAAACCAACAAAAACCCTAATTACATAATATCCCAGCCCGAAAATAGCCTATCAAATCCATCTTTCTGGTAATTTTCTTCCAGCTGAACCCTAAACAGCTTTATCATGTCTGAAGTTACGCTTTAAATTACCCCCAATTCAGCTCTAATTTAATTTACCTGACATTTTCATGGCGACTCATGTAGATCTTCTTGAACTGACTGTCGGCGCTGTCCAGGTCTTGCCGCATTTGCACGGCGACATGCTCAGGTAGGACGGAGAGCAGAAGACGTTCCTGTGGAGCAAGAAAAAAAGTCAATTTCCGCCAACATTTGCACGGATAACCGCAGGCGTGTAGACAGCCGAACGAATCGATAAAAGAGGGGCCACACAATTAGAGGGTTGATCATGTGGGTATGTAAACATACTTTTTTGTTGCCAAGTTTGCACGCCAACCGCTCCACAAAGGTAACAACTCACTAACTGCTAATAAATACATGGCGCACTCAATGTGAGAGGTATATTCGTGTGCTGGTAGATTTCCCTGGGGTTATTTTGCAGGCATGTAAATGTTGCCAATTTGAACAGGTATTACCATTTTATGTCTGGTATGAATATAAGTGAATATAAATGTCAATTCGTATTTTCCGTCCAATAAAATCTTTATATACGTTTATATTTCTATTTATTTGTATAATGAATTCTCAGAATTTGACTATGAATATATATTACATTACCTGAAATTTTCTTTCGGCTAAAGTCATTTCTATGGGACAGAGGTGTCCAAACTTTTAGCGCAAAGGCCAAATTCTTTTAATAGTTGGGAGTCCAGCCCCTGACATTTATTCAAAGTGATTTTCAGGGCCTAGGCCTATTTGTTACTGTCACTACTTATCTATTTTATGAGCCTATTCATTTCGACTCAAACTTCTTGTGCATGCATCGGTTTTCTATCATGTTTCAACTGTAATTGTTTAGCTCATCCTGAGGCGGTCCTTGCCAAAATCGTGCCCTTTGCCAAACCATCATTCTTTATGACGTCCTTATGTTGTATGGATATCTTTTTCAGTCCTATATGAATCTTCAAGAACCCGTCCCCTACGTCTCACGTAGCCTTTATTTATTTGTCATCTTAACCTAATACCACATGTAATATCAGATCAATAAATATAAGAAACTGCTTTTGCTGATTGCCTTGGATGTATTCATTTCTTTTGGATTATCTTGATCCTGAACAAACTGCCACGAAACAACAAGAAAGAAAAATCCTTTGTCACAACTATTCTGCTATCTCAATCCTCCCATGCAAATATTTGTCCCAAACACAAACGATGACTCCCATTAGTACAGCTTTGACGAAATGAAGTACGAAATGAAAGAACATTAGCTTTCCTATAGCTCAACCCCTAGCTCATTATTCGTCAAATTTAAACAAGGCAAATACTGATTGCACTGTGTATACCTGCTCGGCGCTCTGCTCTTCGATGACGAGTTTCACTTCCAACGATTGACGTGTCTCAAGGAAGGCTCGTCGTTGTTGCTTCTCCTCCACAAAGTACGCTGTCAAGCCAAGAAGGTTGGCTGTCAGGAGAAGGCAGACGTTTGCCAAATGCTGCAACAAAAAAAACAGATGCTAATGATATACGCTTAACTTGAGTTGTTTCATAAATAATACGTCTTGAGGTATTGATTTCATCTTGAATATCTTCTTCGAATTTTGGGCACGACAGACTATTAGTTTGTCACTTTGAGTGACATTAACATGGCCTTTAATATCAAGAGTCTTCCAAGAACATTTGCCAGGGATTCTCAGTCTCCTAATTTCAATTCAAATATCCGAACAAAGTTATGATACGATATAAATTTTGTAACGTTGAATTCAATTAAAAATGATTTTTGCCAAGAAATCATCTGAAGAAATTTATAATTGAAATTCTTCGCAATATTAATTTCTAAGTTTGAAACAAGAAGAGGATATATTTGTATGCCACAACAAGAATTTTAAATCCTTACGTAGACTCCAGATTTCCTTATTTCCTCAATGCGCCAACTTCCCCGGCTATGTTCCCGTGCAGTGCGCTCCGAAATCCTTAGAGAGACATTCCCAATCCTTGGAGGTCGCGGGCACGAAGGAAACTCGTAATGTTATTACGGAAAGCCGGTATTAGATTAGAGACGGCGCGAGCCTGACGCGGCCGGATATCGCGTTAGATGCGTTGCAAAAGATTTCCCCGCGTGGGAGCCGCCTGCTGTGCGCTTCGTACGTGTGTGCGTGTCTATCTGCGCAGTGGAAAACACGCGCAACGACGATTTACGGGACGCGCTCTGTGATGTGAAAAAAGGATGATTGGGGAACTGTGCAAGGTCTGGCATAGCTGTCCTAGATGTTCACTTCCAATTTAGCTGCCTTAAAATGCACAAATGCAACGAAAACGGGCATCTTTAAGGAGATATTCAATGGGATGGAAAGTTTCCGCAATTTTTAGGTAACCCTTATTGTATTGTCATAAGTATCTATCGATATAATCAATTATCCATTGTAATTGTAATACAAATATGGAAAGGAATATTAGGACCAAGTCTGATTCAACAGTCCCTGTTTAGAAATTGCAACCAATAAAGTGTTTTAAAGAATGTATTGGTCACAGTTCCTGCCAAAGATCACTGAACCTCACTCAGACTCTATGCATGTGGCCAGACTCTGGCTGAAAAGTGTAGTATCCCAACTAACATAAGTTTATAATAGCTATTCTAGAAATCCATCTCTATTTGATCTACCTTCAAGAAGCAAGAAACATTGAGAAAGGTCTGTGTCCGTACCAGAAGTAGTACACAGGTTTGTCCTAAAAGTCCATGTTCACTTTATGTACCTTCAAATGTCGTAAACGCAAGAAACATGGACCAGTTGCGCACTTAAGTCTAATTTAACTGTCATAGTTCAGTTATCCAAAAGTTCAATGACGCCACTGTTAAAACAATGGAAGTCTAGGAACTTCTAAATCTCCGAACACACTTTCAATGGAATAAAGTGTTTTAAAGAGTACTGGATGAAGTTCTTCCCAAAGGCAATTGTGAATACCAAATAGACATTAAAATGTCACAAACGCAAAGAATATAGACCAAATGTGGTACACAAGACCAATTTCACTGTCCTAGTCTAGTTATCAAAGTACAGTAATGTGTAAACCTTTGAATTCACTTTCAGTGTGATCTATAAATTGTTTTTAAGAGTAGTCCGCCCAAAGACCTCTCGTTATACTAAGGACGCGTCGCCACAATTGATTCTAAGACTGAACTGGTCGTTATAAATCTTAAAAGTGGTACAGAGTTTGTTCTACCTCACCTAGATGTTTACCTCTACTTTAGATATGTTAAAATGGCACAAACGTAAGGAACAAGTATCAATTCTGGTGCACAAGTCTAACTAATTGTAAGCTATCCTATTCTAGTAGTCATAGCCTTGTCACATCTAAATCTCTAAACCCACGTTTGATTCAATCAATAAAGTTTTTTAATGGGTGTTTCTCCCGATCACAACTGTGAATATAGCGCAAAGTCTCGATTTTTTGATATCCGTAGGTGGGACACAAGTTTGCTTCAGCTGACCTAAATGTTTATTTCCACTTTAGCTAGGTTAGATGTTTGGCTAGGTTAAAACATCACAAACGTAAGGCACTAAGATCAATTGTGGTACACAAGTCTGATTTAGCTATCCTAGTGTATCGGTAGCCTTGGAACGTCAAATCTCAGAAGCCACTTTTGATACAACCAATAAAATTCTCGGGAGGAAATTGTACACCCTTTAACACCACTGTGAATATCACTAAGACTCTAAACGTATGGCCACAATTGATTGTAAATTAAATTTATGCGTAAAATTTTAGGTGTCTGTTCCATAAGTGGTACACAAGTCTGATTTAACTGTCCTTAGTTTAGTGCCGGTAGTCTAAGAATATCAAAATCTACGAATCACTTTTTGCTACAGCAAATAAAGAGCCAAAACTATAATTTCAAAATTGACAAGTTACAGGAAAACGACAGCTAATACAAGAACTAAATTCCCACTTTTAATTTATCTATCTCAAAATGGCAAGTAACAGGTCCTTTTCCAAAATATATGGAATTAATATAAATTCCTTAATTAATTACGATTGAATTTGGATACATTGAGATAGGAACAGCTTTATATGCTTTATATGCCTTCCTGGGTACGAGTATTTGGAGCCGAAAGTCGTGTTCGCAAATAGGATTTTCTCCGAGTGGGCAATTGAGCCATGTGATGATTTGACTATGTGCGCGACGCTGACGAACAGAGTGTTTACCCGAGGGTCCCATGTGCCCCCAATGTGGTTTATGAATTACCCATTGTGGCATTTCGCCGCAGTCGCACCGCGCTGAGAGTTTTCCACCGAACGCCATACGGCGTCGACGTTGCGTCGCGTCCTTGTTGGACCGTTTTCACTGTTTGCCCTTGTGATGGTTGCT
Organism: Mimaenictus wilsoni; assembly: GCA_027575185.1. NCBI lineage: Eukaryota > Metazoa > Arthropoda > Insecta > Coleoptera > Staphylinidae > Mimaenictus > Mimaenictus wilsoni. Next base: position 36,132 of record JAODAC010003709.1, read on the forward strand.
GTTGACTGACATGCAGTCAGCCGACACACACTTCAGCGCTCGGGGAATTGTGCGAAATTGTGAGGAATCACCCCAAGGACTGGAAAATCCTTTTGTGTCCCGACCAGCACTGGTCATGACACAACAGTGGTAAGATAAGAGCCATTCGTGGAAACTTTTTCACTAGTGTGGCGTAAAATGTAGGAAATTGCATATTTTCTTATTATTGTAGAAGTGTTTGGTCGAACTATGGCTCGTTGAAATACCACGATGGCACAAAAAAAGTTTACTGAGTAGAATCACGCCTTGAAATTGCTTTCACATGTCCAGTAATTTACCATATCACTTCATTTTGTTTATAACTTTTTTTAAGAAGAATTTATTGCTAACCCAGCGAGATATAGAAAATATTTTCTAAGTATGCATTCAAATGACTTATTTTCGCCAAAAGACACACATTACATATTAGGAGAGCGTTATTCTTAACGGTTCGAATGTTATCAAACGGTTTTTGATTCGGTAAAGGATAAGCAACTCGGGGACTCGAACCCGGTGCCTGTGTTAGAAACGAACGCTCTACCCACTAGGCTGCCCAGACCATGCCCACACCATGAAATTGCTTTTTCATTTTTTTACCATGATATTCTTGGTAACTGCCGAAGGTCAAGAGGTCGTGCCACGTTTTATTGATTTTCACCTAGCACCCTTCATTCCAACTGGAGGCCTCGACTCCACAACTTCAAGACAACTTTAAGACAATCTAGGCATCGCCAAATACGATTAGTTGTGTAACAATACATAGCACTTCTACATTATAACCTTGCAACCAACAGCCACCAGCAAATATGTATACTTCATGCTCCCATTCTGACGTCTAACTTCAACGTCCATTGTATTCCTGATCAATACCCTCGCAGTGCTGATGTGTCGTTACCTACTAGGGCGTTATCTTTATGGTTTATTCCCGAAATGGGTCGTAAATCTTACAAGCCGCAAAATGAGCTTTCAAACCACTGACAGGAATCTATTCATTAGGTAGGGTCGGTTCATCAGTCTGCGGTGCGCGCTGCGGAAATAAGGAGTACTCCCGGGGAACGTGTGGCCGACCTTCAGAGATTTTCGGACAGATTGGGTAGCTAGAAAGGCAGACAGCCACAGGCACGTACGTCGTATATCACACTGCTCCCAGCAATCATTCAAAGCCTGATTCCAATACTAATCCGTGGATAAAAGTAGTGAGAGGAAGATTTGATTTCGCTGATTAACTAATTTCGTTTTGAGCCAGAGAAATTGCTACTGGAGCGCTTTTCGGGGTATATAAAACAGTGTTATGTGCGTTGTAAGTATTTTCTTGCGTGTTCAGGGTTACTTTATGGTGTTATGAGCTTTTAATGAGGAAAGTCTTTAATGAATCTTATTAAGAAAGAAAAGGAAATATGAATCATGAGGAAAAACGTTAACCAATCGAAAGTTAGCATCCATTTCTGATATTTTGGACATGTTTTGGCAAATTATGAAAGGAAAACGTGTACAGATATAATCAAACGGATAATTTTCATAGAAAATGCTATACATCGAGAGCTGAAAGGTTATGAAAATTAGGAAAGTGGAGTATTCTTTTATCATTGCACTTTTAGCAGTTTATGAAAATCGAATAAGGAGTTTTCAATATAATCCAAAAATACTTGCAATTACAAATATAACGAGTCATCACATCAAGTTTTATTTAAGCTGCTTAAGAAGACTTGAAAATGGAGCAGTTCTTTATCATTGCATTTAATGGTTTTAAATGTATGCGGACACAGAAAAAGCTTTTTCAATTCCCAGCATACAATTGTTCACTTTATTCGTTTTTATCATTTATTTTAATAATTTAATATTTAAAAAAATCGATAGTGTACTAACCTAGACCAACTTCAATTTAAGGAGATTATGAAAACCGAACAAGGAAAGTTTTCTTTCAATTGATTTAAAGATTTCAAATTTATGCAGGCATATAACAGACCTTTGCAGTTTCCATTGAAAATTGACAACATTTTCCTTTGGGTTTATATGGATTGTTTAACCTTTTATCCAACCTTAACTAACAAAATCTAAAAATCGATAAAACATGCCCTACAAAAACAAATATAAAAAAAAAACAAATATAAATCGTCTACACAGATCGAAAAAAATTAATGATGTTGGCAAACGCAAAAAAGCCTTTCCACTCTTTCCTAGGTAAATATAATCTTAAACAGGCATATAATAAATTATAGACTACTGCACACCAACTTGAATTTAAATAAATGCAGATGAAGAAAGTGTTGCATTCCAAAATTAATGACATTATTCACTATACGCTTTTACCTTAACCTAACTCAATATAAATCAATCTAGGTTATCGGACTAACTGGACTAAACAATTGAAAATGCTTATGAAAATTATGGCTTCTTTAAATTGATCTAATGAATTCAAATTTACGTAGTAAAACTGCTCCAGTTTCCCGTGACTTTTAAGGATTGTGCAACCTTTCGTTCAACTTAATCTAACAAAATCTAACCTTAAAATGGATTAGACATGTTCTAGAATAACAAATTTAATGATTTAAAACTCCTAGCCCGCCCGGGTAGCTTAGTGGGCACCACACAGTGTGATTATATTTCACACACCACTTCACACACTTACCCACCCACACACACACAGAGACTACTTCAAATATTCAACTTTAACACAACAATCAACTTCAAACAATTAACTTCAAACATTCAACTTCACACACAGCATTCTACAGGCATCTGTAACTCACTACAAGAACTACATTCAAGAACCACACACCAACAATTCACACCAATAACAAAAATTGTATAAATACTTACATATATGAATTGTATACAAAAACAATAACAAGCAACAAACAAATAAATAGAACATATCAAAGTCGGAAAGACCCACAGAGGGCTATAGACGTTAAAATATGTGATACTATATTATTATTTAAAACTCCTATAAAGCTGGAAAAAATAATGATGTTCGCAGACGATCGAAAAAGGCTTTCCAATCATCGGTAAAATCTAACCGCAAAATACGAATAAAATCAATCATAAGCTACTTCATATGAACTTCAATTGAAGCTTCCATTGAAGAAATCTATAAATATCTCAAAAGTACAATCGAAAGTTGTATGCTTCGCAATTATCATTAGCGTATTATTATATTAACTACATTTTCAAAGACAAATTACAACCCAACATAACCCAAGCAAATGTAAAACAAAAAAACCTAAAGTGTAAAACCAAAGTTATTGAACTAACCAACTTCAATTTAAGGTGCTTATGGAAATCGAACAAGGAGTGCTTCCTTTAATTCGATTTAATGATTTCAAACTTATGCAAACAAACGAAAAATTTATTCAGTCTCCCTTGAAAATGGACTAAATTATCTTAACGTACTTTTTATGATTATGAAGCCTTTCATCCAACCTAAACTAAGAACATCTGATCAAATAGATACGCCATGACCCGGATTAACGGATTAACAGATTTAATTTAAAACATTTATTAATGTCGTAAAATGTTTTTGTTGCTGAATAGAAAAAAGAGTTAAAAAATTAAAATCTAACTCAAAATACGAATAAAAGCAATCATAAACCACATCACTACAAGTTTTAATATAAGCTGCTTATAAATATTTGAAAAGTATACAGGAAAGTTTTTTTCATTTGATTAAATGCAGTCGAATTTATGCAGAAGAACAAAAATACCTTTACCATTCCCCCATCAAAATGGAAGCAATTATCCCTTTTTTCATTTTTATGATTGAGCGGCCTTGCACATTTCATGCAATTCGTTCGTGGATAAAAAGTCCCTCATTATTTAGTTCAACGTCATCCCTTTTCCATGTTTTATATCTGTAAACTTAAATCGGCACGTTTTATTGAGCAATTTCCTGCCGTTCTCCCTTTACAACTGTAAAAAACCTAAAAAAACTATATGGTTTATCAATATTTCTCGTCATCACGTAAGGTACGAAAACTATTCGTTGGACTTCTTGTTATCGTAAAAATAAGAGTATTCATTCGGGTACGAAGGAAAATCAATATCGATCCCTTTCTATGCACATTCATGCTTGAATTGTAAGAATTCCCATACATTTCTAATAAATTTTACACTTTTCCAAACGCGGCGCTGCATAAATTCAGAGTTCTTGCAGCATGGCACATTAAATGCATGTATGCATGAGCCAATGCCGGAAAAATGCACACACACAACGACAATGTGAACGTAAATCCGCCTGCGTTTCAGCGAGAGCGAGCTATATTCAACTGATATGGATTTTCCTGTCTCGCTAACAATGTAACTGTAACGCTGACAAAACTAGTATGGAACCACGTGCTCAGTTGGAGGAGAGGCGAAATAAAAGGAGCGCACGCAAACTGAAAACGGAAGTTCTTCCGTGAGCATACCTGAATCATCACTGAAAAGGAAGCACGAAGGCGAACAATTCCCAAAGCGCGGGAATGCCTGCTATTCAATGAAACATTGAATCAATAACAATAGTTTCGTGTATGCGATATGCACATTTTATGTAGGGCGTATAAAAGAGTTCAAAGAACAATCATGTATCTTAGTATACGTTATATTTATATTTTTCGACGTTCAGTTATGAGAATGAATATTTAACATGTCGGCTCCGGCGTCGCGGTCGACAGCCAATTATGAAATTAATCTAGATTGTGTTTTTCTGGGAAGTAAACAAAATGTTTCTTATTATGTGTATGTATGTTTCTAAATGGAATTTCTCAAAAAAAACAGTTCGGCATACATAGAAATTTCTTAACATCTTCAAAGGACAGATGACAAAGGTTGAGACAAAGTAATTTAACCATCAAGAATCAAGCGTTGTACCAGAAGGAACTAAATGAAAAGCCTCAATTGCTTCCGACCTTGGTAAGGATATATGTTTAAAACAAAGTTTTCCGCACTGCTTCCTGGCTTGGAAAACTCCGAATGATTTGACGAATACCTCAGAAAATGTGAAAGTATCCCCAACGCAATAATGACAATTTATTCTCTTTTTAGGAGAACTGGAAACCTTTTTCACCATTAATATAAGATTTCAATTCCCGGATCATAGTTTACACAAGGGGTAGCCAGTAAAATATTGAATTTTTGTTGGGCTAAGGAGTATATGTTTAGAAATAGCCATGTTCCTATCATCATCTTCTTATGACAATTAGTACTTACAATTAGCAAAGGTGATTCAACGGAGAGATAAAGAAGTTTGGAAACATCCTGGGGGGGAATATGTGGGTTAATGCTCGAAAGCGGCTCGTATTTCGCGGAACCACTGTATTAAATTTTACCTATAGCAAGACTATCGTATTTCACATATTATTTCAAATTTACAACTAAAAATATATTTAAAAATGAATTTGTTTAATAATAAAATGTAACCGAGTAATGTTTCATTTTGTTTTTATAATTAACTTTTCCAATCATCGGAAATGGGCTGCTAACATTTTGTTAAGAGATGTTTACATTCTCGAACGCACAACTACCATCATATTGTCATGAAGTATACCGCAGCGAAGCTGCCTTTCACATATCAATATGAACAAATAATCATCGGTAAGCAATTTTTAGGATGTTAATAACGAATTGCAATAATTAGAAAGAGAAAATGATGAATGCCTCCGACAGGACTTGAACCTGCAATCCTCCTATGTCATGTACAGTATGTTACCAAGTTCCCCACGAAGACCCACAGTCAGCCGTCTGCATTATCATATTCTCTTTCCGTTCCAGTTGACCTGAACGATTGCCACGATTGAATCATCGGAATTGGGCTGCGAACATTTTGTTAAGAGATGTTTACATTCTCGAACGCACTACTACCGTCATATTGTCATGCAGGTTCAAGTCCTGTCGGAGGCATTCATCATTTTCTCTTTCTAATTATTGCAATGCGTGATTAACATCCTAAAAATTGCCTACCGATGATTTTTTGTTCATATTGATATGCCAAAGGCAGCTTCGCTGCGGTCATACTTCATGGCAATGTCCATAGTAGTCGATGCTCGGTAAATCAAATAAAAAATGAAATTGCAATTTCTGTTATTCATTGTGTGTTCAAAATTTAGTATGTTTCGTTGACAATTTACTAATGATATCTTCCTGAAACCTTCCATTCAAGTTTCTTAAGTGAAAAATTCAATTTTCAATATTAAAAATTATGTATATAAGATAAGGGCGTAGTAGATTTTTGTAGAGGCCAAAATGGCTCCAAACAGTAAAATATATTTTTAAATATATATAGAAAGTGTAAAATATGATATTTTAAAAATTTTATACAAAAATATTGTGAATAAAATGAAATTTCCATATCATTAAATATTGTATTCAAAAGACTTTAAATGAAAAGCAAGTTATCATGAAACATTATAATAAAACTCATACAAACTTTTTGTAAAACAAAGCAAGCATCCCTTCGAAAATATATTCATTCACAAAACAATAAAAACATCTCAAAACTTAATAATCCTATATCGCCTAGTTACTATCACAGTATAAATAAAATTTGCATTTACCAATATATGTTAAGTGGTCCTTATTTTTATAGCGTGCATTAAACACCGTTATGTTTCGTGCTTTTTGTTTCTTCGTAACGGTTTGGAACTGTTTTAGTAACACTCAAAGATAAATGACTCTTAAATATGATAAAGCCTTCGAAACTATGAACACAATTAATTAGATGGTAATTAATTGAACGGAGTTAAAATTGAAATCGTTGCGCGCAGATGTGGCTGGTGCAATTTGGGTATATGGCCGGAAATTTCGCAGACAGCGCGGCTCGATTCGGCTGGGCGGCCAGATACACGCGAAGATATTAATTAAACCTGGCAAATGTGCACGCTCGTAACTTATTTATCAACAACGCCAAACATTATCAGCATCACTGCCTGCGTGAAGTGACTGAACTTCAGTCATGCATAAACTCGATGCCAATGTTGCTCGTAAATAACTTTAATAATTCAATTAATGTGCTCAAATATGAGCATAATCATGGTTCAAATGGATATTATATTGGATGAATACTTGGTTTAAATTAATATTGATATAGTCGCCCTTGAGACGAATAATAAGGTTTAGTTTTATTTCATTTTCGTCTTTCATATTTCTCGTTATATAGATTTAAAGGGGTGTTATATGGAATAATAATAATATTATTATATTTGGTCCAGAGACCTGGCCATCGACCATACTGGGTCCTTCAGCCTTGATTTTATTGTTATTGTATGTGTTTTTAAATTACATGTTTATTATTGGGATTCTCATGTGATGTTGTTGTTGTTGCTGATCCTTGTGTTGAATTGTTTATATGTGGATTCTTGTTGTGTGTGAGTGTTTAGTTGATTTGTCAGCAGTATTTATCCTTTTTCTTGTGTATTGAAAGTTGTGGGTTGCAATTGTTGATTTGAAGAGTGGTTTTTCATTGTTTGGTTTGTATAGGTGTGATTAATGTGAATTTTTGAGAGCTATAATTGTGAATAATGGGCGTCCACCCCGAGGACTCGAACCTCGTCCGACTGCGTAGTAGGCCCAAGCTCTACCGACTGTGCTGCCCAGGTGGGCTGTTATATGGATTAAGCAATGAAGAATATGTAATTTTTCATTTGATAAAAGAAACTACTTGGAATATCGGATTGGTTCTTTTAGCTAAAAATGTTTGTTATATTGAGAAAAAAATATTTAATTATCGGAGTACAGGAGTCTTCTAAGGAGAACCAAAAATCGACCAAAACGCTTAAAAATCATCTCTCTCAAAAAAGACAAGTGTGCAAATGACCGCACAACTAAAGTAAATAGTATATAATGTCCGCCTGGCGTGGAAGTACTTCGACCTACCATGCAGGCGGGCGGGGTTCGAGTCCCAGGATTGCACCCCACTAAAGTGAATTTATTATCAAAATGAATTCACATTGAAATACACTCAGTTAATTCACATGATGAAAAATCCACACCGACAAATATCAGAAATTCAAGTCACACAACAACCTACATACACGCAACATGAAACCACTGACAGCTTCCACTCACATACACCAAAGATCAATAACACAACAACATCACATTACCAAGAAAAACAAATCTTTAACATGTAATATGTACAATAAACAATACTCCAGAATCCTCCAGTCTGAACGACAGGTGTGGTCGATGGCCAGGTCTCCGGACAGAATATAATTTTTTAGTATATAACGATACAAGTGCGAAAACGACGATTTTTGGTACGCGCCTGTTAAAGTGCAAGTGCACTAATAGCTGTTTACACCAAGTATCACTCGCTATTATTTGTATATTTTTAACGTACACATCTTAATGATACCAGGCCATGATCATGAAAATAAAAATACATGCGTTTTTTGCAATTAATCCTGGGCAGTCAACGCTAGCACTGTGACCAACTTTGATCTATTGTGCATGGACCAATACTATGGGTCAATAAGGGAGATCACCTCAGAAAAGGCTAGAATCACCTTGACCGACTTCCATTTGAATTCAGCAAGACTTAGCTGCTCGCTGCCTAGTAAAGAAAGTCTTTCCGGTGCTAGGGATGCACAAGTGCAGAGTAGGTGCTCGGTTGTTTCCACCTCCAACTTACATAGTCTGCAGCTTGTGAGGTCGCCTTTGCCAATATTGGCTAGGTGGTACAAAACCTCGGCATGACCTAGTAGCCTAATATCGCTTTTCTTCAGCTTTATAATTTCTTGGGCTCTATTGTGTGATTCATCTAGCAGCCTTCTTTGTCCTGGAGGGACAAAGAAGGTTACATGCGTTAGAAATTTCATTAATTGCTTGCTGAACGCAGCTCTCAACGATTTTGACACACGCTTTCTGCAATAGTCATGTTTGTTACAACGTCTTCTTAATGTATAAATCGTATCAATGGAGGTCATGACAATTAAAATAAAAGTACGTGCATTAATGCACGTTTCATTAGTAACTTTTTGAAATCTGTTCCTGACGATTTTGGCGCACGCTTAATTTAAAGCGTGTTCCCCCCACTCCAGCGTGCGGAAAATCCGCTTTTCTGTACTTACATACGAACAACTGCTATATATTATTATTATATTGTAATTTATCGGCGAGCACAGATAAAACTAAATTATTCTTCTACTGAATACTATTAGTACTTGCTAATACGAATAATTTCGTTGAAGGAGAATATAGCACGTGATCTCAGTGCTCGGTTAATTCAACAAACAAGCAATGATACTAATAATAGTGCAGCAAAATTATGAGATACTTCAAGTAACTCCAAGTATTTGTTATTTGTATTACCCATAATAAATTATTCATGCCTCAATATTAGAGATTACAACCTTAGACAATTGCTTGAATCCTGAAATCAAGTTCTTGCTCATCCAATAAACGCCCGCAATTTGCGTGGTGACAAACAAGACCTAACGCTGGTAAATTAGCGAAATAGCGTTAGATTATGCCCAGTGTCTAACTCCTGTTGCCCTTCCCGTTACTGCCCCCCCCCCATGAAGCGTTCGGACGGGCACAACGAGCACAAAAGGTGTAAACGTACTCACGCCGGCGGCGCGCCGTTGATCAATAGAGCGTGGCACTAAATTTAGACACTGCATACACTATCGCCGCATTTCGTGCGACACGGCGGCGGCGGCGTCGACGTCGACGGCGGCAGTGGCATCGTTCGCATGGCAGGCGTATAAATTCCTGCCGAGAGGCATCGGGAGTGATTCAATCGCCGCGACGTCGCCGCCGGACGCTAATCGTTTAATCTATTAAAGATTAACGACTCTAATGGACTCGTTTGCATTCCACAAAACCCCGCACACCAACCATGGATCGATTACAAATGTAGCCAGGCATTACATTTTCCAACGAAACAGTTATTTCAATCATGCTTGTACGGGTTTAATGTAGAAATGTTTCTTTGTTTCTTTTTTATATTCAGTAGACACCGCTTAGGCGGGACATCTGGCAATCAGGATAACCACTTATTAGGGACAAATTCTAAACAAGGGAATAATGTAAATTTACTCCGCGTTTTCGGAGCAACATTCAGTTTAATGGGGACAAAAATGCAGGTAAATGAATGGGATTCACATTTGGTGGTATGTCATTCACGTGCGGCACTGAGGAATTCACATATACATAAGACGTAACATGTAACATTAAATTGTACCATTGGGCTTTGTGTAAAAGCATATGGTTGGTTTAATGTAAATTTAATATAAATTTAATAAAAATTAGGCGGTATTTTATGTAAGATAAAAATGTTGTCACAATTATTACTAAACCACTTTTGCCAAACTACTCCAAAATTCATAATTTACATTTTTCTTTTCAATTTTATTATTTTTTAGAACAATTTTGTTACTTTGTAATTCTTAATAGGCGTAAAACGTACTGGTCCCGGTTAAACTTTATATTAAAATGGACATCTACGGTCTTGAACCTATGATGGATCACTATGACCTGAAAAACCCGATCTTTTCTAAACTCGGTTTTCGGATTTTGAAAACTAATAGCCGTTTCGAATTCGGCGGTTTTTGAGTTATTGAGGTAATTTTTGATATTTCACCTGAAATTTTGAGTCAATCATTCCATTATAAAATAAGTAATCATAAATTAAACATAATTTACTTTGCTGTAGTATTTCCCACATATGAAAAAAGTTCTTCATTAAACTAATAAAAAGAGCATGGTATAAATATGATAACAAACTAGAATGCATCTGAACATCGTTCCCGCTCAATTAGATTAGGTTAAGGGTTACTGGGATTTCTGCATTGGGAGTTTCGAGTGAAACCCTGGAAAAAGCAGGGTTTTTGCGATCTAGCAGAACATTAACCGTTAAATTTCCAATCAAGAATCGTTTAGATTTCTGCTAAGATAACTGGTTTTCATACTAGTATCTACTAATCTTGAAAATTTCAAATTGCAATACCTAAAAGTTTCGGTTACCAAACCAGCATCTACTACTCTTGAAAATTTCAAAGTTCTGGCTTCGATATTGGCTTCTTTTCAACTGCGAATTTGGGAACGTTCAATTGCTTTTAATTTTAAGGTAATGTGATTTTTATTTTCCTGAATTTGTGTACGCAATTCAGGAGTAAAACAGAAAATTAGAAAAGTTAAATAATTTCCCTTTTCTTAAAAACTCCATTTATTTTAAATTATATTCAAACCGAAAAGCGCGGTTTATGCGTTTTTTTCTGTTTTTTAACCAAAACTCGTGGTTTTCGGGTTCAGGTAAATGCGAATGAGGACCCTAATCAAATCTAAAACTAATTTTAACACACCATATATCAATAATTTGTTAATAATTGAATAATCCACCTCTTTGGTTTTCGTTAAATTTGATTAAATACTCTAAACTAAATACTCTAAAGTTAAGTATGTCAAATTTCCACTAATTAGAAAGAAACAGGAAACATATGCCGTTAAATTTTTAATAAAGTATCGTTTAGAGTTTTGTTTAGATACACTTATTTTAAGCCAAGTACGTTTAATACGGAACAGGAATAGAACAATAAATTTTTAATTAGAAAATGTCTGCGTCCAATTGCAAACAACAAATGAATTTGAAATTTCCTTGACATTCATCTACCACATTCGATGCATACTTGTATGATTGCACACTTATTTCTAGAAATATCCACGCGAATAGAGCAATATTTTCATCATCCTACGTTCCCAATCTAAATTGTTTTCTGTACTTGTACTATTTCAAATTACAAAATTCGCAAAACCAATTTCATTTAAAATTGGAACATTTCGAATATTTATTCTATCATTATGAATTGAAAAACTTTAACCGTTAAATTCGCTAGTAATTCCAGTAAGCAATGATTGTTACCTCTCGCGAATACGTGCCGAAAATACACTGATATGTTTATGGCATACTGAAATGTTGTAGACTGTAAACTGCATTTGCGCTCGATTTCAGCAAAGTTTTCAACAAACACGAAGCGCAGCATAAACATGCAATTTGCCTTGGCAATATGTACATAGTAATAAAGGGTGGATACATCGAGGCATGCGTAAGACGGCGAAATGCTTCGACAAACTGTACCCTCACGCTAATAAAAGTACACGAAATGGAAATTTATTGCACAATGCTGCTGCGACAACGTGTGGCACTATCAAACACAAACTATTTCACTGCAGAAAACAAACGACGCCTAGTGTTTGGTCGTGTCGTTTGCCTTTCGTTCGTGACTCCTATTATTAATATCATTTCGTAAATGACAAGGACATCGCTTTTTTCTGTATTTATGAAAAATCGTTGCGAGCGCGAGAGATATAAATCAATACCTGCCAAACTACTGGCAATCAATATACATCGAAAGTTATGTGATTTTTTAGTCGGTTAATATCTTTGAAAGTCATTGGTGGAATGATAGTTTGTAATAATATGGTTTTTGAATATGTTCGATTTTATATCTGATTTTGAATTAAATTATAGGCATAGAAATAATCACCGTAAAATATAAAAATATTAGTTATATGTAATATAATTTAACGTAACTATATAGTATAATTCTGCGATCAGGGGAAGTTCGTTTATAGCCGAAGGGTGTGGGAGTCGAGTCCTCTCTTCAAGTCAATTCATACCCACTAAACCCCTTCGACCACTTGATGACCGGAAGGAATAACACTTCTCGGCTCTATGTATTTCTTCACCCCCTCAGGGAATGCTTTCGCGGCATTACTTCAGAACGGGGGCCTGATAGGACTTTTACCACTCAGATTCTGTTTACATGCGCCCAATAATTATGCATGCCACATAACCACTGTTGTCTGCCCATTTTTCGTCCCTAACGATGTATTGTCGACATGCAGGGTACATAATTTTACTGTGAGTTTAACCTGTTCTTGTTCGTATCTGCGACAATAGAAGAGAGCAGGGGGATATTGACTGCACATCCTTTTGTCATCTTATCTGATCCTTTTCCTACGTCATGTAGGTATGCCCTGAAGCAATCGTTACCTGCTAGAAATTGCACCAATTGATGGATTAACCTTGTTTGACCTTGTTGTACCTACAGGTGGATTACTGGTCAGGACAAAGGCTGCTTCGGCGGATACCGTACGGTACGTTGCTATAATGCGAAGAGCTCTTCGATGTTCTCTAGTGAGCTACATGACGTTTTCGTCCTCACCGAGGGCTTTTGCCCACACTGTTGCCGCGTACAGAATGGTGGGCTGACAGATCTTTTTTTGGTACCCTAAGATTTGGCATTATGATGCCTATTGCTGCTTTCACCTATACCAACCTAAAGTAACCTAATCTTAACCTAACCCAGCTTTACGTAACCTCCATAGATACTCAAATGTGAGTACAATTATGTTTATAGATTTATATACAGTTTATTGCATTTCTTTTATTATTTCCCGGATTATATTTTGATAAAATTGAATTTTCAGCATAAAACTTGTCCTAGTTTTCATGAAAGCCACTAACCCAAGAAATGTGATTCTCATTGGCCCGGAAAATATGTAAAATGGGTCTCGATGTAATCTGATATGCCCTAACTTAACTTAACCTTAAATCTATAGAAATAGAATGCAACAATTCTTTCATCTTTTGCAATCATGTTTATTGCACATACATTTGTAAAATATAAATGATTTGTGAAACAGAGAATAAAAATGATAAAAAATGTTGAACACGTATTTTAAACATAGAAAATTAGGTTAGCGATTGAAAATACTGTGACATAGAATTAACGGACAATAACAAGTCCGCCATGTCATATACCAGGGGTTACCAAACAACATCTCGCGGGTCAAACATGGCCCATCAGAAAGTATTCCCAATGTAAAGATAAGAATATCTTCACATTACATTTTATTTATAAATGAAATATATTTGCTTTGATTTACGTTAATGAAATATGCACGTTTTATGATTTTTATGTTGTTTTCTTATTTTATGTGCGGACCGGCAAAAAATCTACATTTTTACAGTGATAAAGAGATTCTTGCAAGGGCAATATGTGTGTCGGATACCTGAGAATCCCTGGCAGGGGATGTGACGGGGTGAAGGAACAGTGGGCTTTGAAGCAAGGCTAGGAAAGAGAGCAAGTTTAAGGGTAGCTGGGGGGATTAAGGAAGGAGTTAGGGAGGAATAGTGAAGTATGGGCAAAAGCTATATAAATTAATGTTCAAAGTGGTTCAGAGGTATTTTCAAAATCTGTAATTGTTGGCGAAAGGAACAATTATATCGATACTATCAATACTATATATATTCGATACTAGTAAGTATCGGTTACCGCATTTATTTCCAAATTTCGACTCTTTCTATTCGAAAAATCGTTGCGCTGCAAATGTTTCCCCTAACTTGTGAAACCCAAAAACCAAACCAAAGAGAATGAAGAATATTCTCACTTCTCCGCCTATCACATATTTACCATTTTCAATTCAAATTCAGTTTAATGATTTTAAAAAATCTTACCTGCTGAATAACATGTTGCTCCATCTTCGCAAGACCAATAATGGCAGCGAGATACATCGCACACGTGCCCAAACTCAACATGGCACAGTAACGCAATCGCAAAGGCAGAGTCACGTAGATGAGATAATCCAACAGCAAAGCCCATCCTAAGCTGTCTCGCGACGTCACCTCATTCTTCTTGAGGAAGAGGCTGACCAGCAGTTGGGCGTTGGCAAGATGCCATGCCACGTGTGGCACTGCCGGCCAGATGGCGCACTTGCGTACGCCACGTTTACACCACACCAGCAGGCAGCAGTTCGCCGTGAGGAAGGCGCTCATCGCAGCAAATACCCACGTGTCCTGCCCGCTAGGCACCAATAGCACGTAGATATCGAAGAGGATCGCTGCGATTAGGAAGCACTCGAGACCCGACCGCTTCTGTTTGATGCTGTAGCTCTGATAGAGTTTCTCTAGGTACGGATCGCTGAACGCGCTCCAAAGGAAGCAGCGTGTGTGCATCTTGCCCAGCACCAGCGAATCCTTATGCTCCGTCGCCATTTTTTGCAGTTAATGCAGGTATCAAGTATCAATCACAACTAGTATGCATTTTTGCATTTATTGTTGATGAGAAGACGGTCCTGGAGATTGTCGTTGCGCATTCCTGCAAATAAGGATAATAAATCAGCATTTCTGAGAATACGGCTAAATTTATATAGTTGACGTCATCTTGGAGTATGTCTAATACATTTCTAGGAAGTGATATGCGAAGTAAATTATATATAATTACAAATAGATCGACATTTCTCGGTTGATATATCTCGTTTATAAAAGTTCTGAGATAATTCATGTCAATATCATTAGTATAAAGAGGAACTTGTTTGTGTGTCAAGTAGAAGAATTTCAATAGTGCCTTATTAATAGTGCACGGTCCTTAAATATTCCTACGGTGACTACTGTGTTCATTAGTTCTATTCAATCCAATTAATTGTAATTAGTTATAGTAGAAACTAATTACTATTGATTAGAAAAATAATTCATTTTCATGTACATCCTTTGGGATTCGATCCTGAGTCATGAGATCAGCGGTCATTTATCACTCCATTGATCCACCTCGCTAATGAAATATAATAATTATATTGTAATAAAACACAACAATCGATGTGTTATTAAATAATCGACTTTCTGGGTTTTCATTAAAATTGATTCGCGTGCGCCAAGTTATGAATGAAGAAAACTTGCTCCCTCGATTTCACTGATACGTTCATCTCCACAAAAAACAAACAAATTTTTAATCAAGAAAACATATACTAACAGAATTCTTAATAAAGAATCGATGACCAAGAATATTTAACATAGCAGTTTATTATATTGCATAAAGAATCAAATTTTGAATCCGTGCGATTATTTGGCTAGAACTACTTTTTCCCTTACACATTACCTTTGCAACGAACCACTGTTTTCTATTCTTTCTTGTGTCATGCCTCACCTTAGCCTTTAAAAAATCTTATGGCTCCCGATGTCGCTCGTAGTAATATGGTTTGCCCGGGATGAGAGCCCCGGTATACGTCCAAGGAGGACACCCTTTCCCGGACAAAGAGTCAAATTACAATGGGGCCGAACAAAATTTCGAATTGACCCCAGTCACAATCAAATTGCCCCTTGTGGGGAGGACGCCCCGCGTTGGAAATACCCTGTATTGAACGGTTATAACTTGAACGGCACCAACGCAGATATGTTATTCTATCAGGCAGATATCTATCCTTTACTCCATTTACAAGCTTTTGAGTATAGATATCTATAACCTCTCTTATATACAGCCTTTTTGACAGAACTACCAGAACTCATAATAGTATTATTTGAGATATGAATGATCGTACCATGAATATATTGAAAGATATCGGTAAACAAAATGTGGTTGAAATATGATTTTCTCCATGGACACGTGATGTCATAGAATGAAAGATCAACGCTACGCCTAGGCAACTTCTTGAGCATAGCTTTACCTGTTAACTAACTCCTAAATAATAATTAATTTAATAATTTAATAATTTAATAATAATTAATAAATAATTTTCTTTTTCTATGACTACTAGTTTGTAGAAGCATAGAAGCCATTGAACATGCTATTTTCGATTTTACTACCATGTAATCTCTAAGTTTGCCATTTTACTTGTAAAATTAATGAGGATGTTACTATGATTAGAAAGACATTTTTGCCGATTTAATCGCTTTTCCAGACGAGTGATGCTGATGTTGGAAATGGTGTAGCGTCGAGTTGATTCTCTTAATCACGCGACTGCCATAGGTGGTTACGGTTTGAGCGGCACTTAAGCGTTCGTTAATATTTAATGATTTTAATGAAGGCACTGTGCTCCCACTGCCACTACCACCGCTCCCGCAGCAGATGGCGGCTTTTTCGTAGTGGTTTACTTCAATGCGCTTTCCCGGTGATGGCGAAATATTAGGTCAATGTTCAAGCTTCAAGTCCCAGAGAGAACGTTAACCGCTTTGGACATTCCATGAAATGGGGCAGAAATGGTTGGAATGTTAGTAAAAACTCATACAAAATATGTTCAATCCCACAAAATGTGTTCAAATTTTATATAGAAAAATAAGCTATGTAATTTACTAAGTAGGTAATAAGTTAAATAATCGATAACAGAACTAATCACAGAACTAAAGAACAGAACTAAGAACGGAACTAAAAAACAATAATCAATGGAAGTCATTCTTCTTAAAATTAGAAGTCATATGCTTAAGACAGAGGTTTCCAAATTGGAAGGTGCACCTGCCTAGGAAGACAACTCGACAGGACAACAACGATTATAGCTAGACCAAGAAATTGAAGATCATACATGCTTCAGATAAAGCAGAACGGGCCTTTCAGATTTCGGACCTTTTAGAGTACATGATCATGTAAAATTACGACAATGCACTTGTGTTCGATAATGTTCCCCGCCCAATTCTCAAGGCTAGTCTATTGTACCTAACATTTAGGAAACATCTGCTGTAAGTTTTATTATAAATTTAATTTTATGAAATTGATGTTAAATAGCTTACTTGGTGTCACAAATTGAAGTCCTAAAGAGAAATCCTGCCTCATAACCTGCAATGTCCCAAGGGAACTCCACCACCCTCATACGCAGCAAGTTCTAAAAGTCGTAAAGTTTCGTCAATTTTCCAAGTGTCACCCCCTCATGTCCAATAAACAATACCAAATGAAAAATGATAACCAAATGCCGAAAACGTGTACTTTCAGTGTAAATGACTTTTGTTTCATGAATGTACAAAACTCAATGGATAAAACTCTTTAAATTTGAGAACAGTACCTCCAAACGTTGTTTTTACTGTAACAATTACAATGTACACCTATAATTATAAAATGTGTACTACGCCTGGATTAAAATTCAGCCCGTTATCTCCATTGTGAAATAAATTTAAAAAAAGAATATCATTGACATATTATAAGAAAAGCTCAGCAACTTTATAAGGGTAACTTAATTGAATCCAACGAGTAATCAATCATTAGGATTATTTTTAATGACTTGAAACATATGATATTCCAAACACGGATGAAATCTTTTTTTTTTCAAGTGTATAAATATGTGCTTTTTAATACGATTCAGCTAGGATTTATACGCAATTTCATACAAAGTTGCATATATAATATAACTTGGCAAATATCCAATGAAAATATTGAACTTTCCAGTTTGCTTATTCTAGGATTCAGGATTCAACAACTATATTTAAAACATCTAAAAACTCCCCATTTTTTAAATAGATAAAACATTATTGAATCGAAATAAAGAAATTGTAAAAATATTAAAATTTAACCTAATGCATTAAAATATATCAAAATTATTTATAGTCACTTATCATAGAAATACCAACAGTAAAAAATGTACAAAATACTAAATATTTAACATTCTTTACGAATAATAAACTAGACCTAATTTCCTCCACGACATTGAGTTATATCAAAGTACTATTTTTATATTACATATTTAAGTCGATGGTTTCAAAGCACTTCCTTTGGTCATATATTTTATTCAAATTCTTCGAAAATATTTATCCGAAACCTGAGCGAACTCACGCCACGCAAACCCAAATCAAAACCGACAAAAGTCGGTTTTCAGCAGAGATAACGCGACAAAATGTAAATATCACGCACGCAACTAAAATTAACTTCGTTTGGCGTTGCCAAAATTGCACAGCGCTAATAAATTCGAGGTCTAATTTTAATTCGGCGGATTATTAAAAAAATGCGGCCAGTGTGTTTTCGCATCCCAAGTCCGGCAGTATTTGGAATGAGATAGTGTTTCCAAGGTGGTCGGTTCCATCGCTGACATGGTGTGCTCAATTCGAGCTAACTTTGGCCGTAAACTACTTCATCCCACCCAGAAACATGCACATGCGCAAACCATCGTGTCGGGAGATGAGCAACAAATGCTTTTAATACCTTAATAATCCACAGTATCATACTGTCATTATACAGAGTATGTATATCACTATTAGTTGGTTTATTGAAGCTAGCATAGTCGAACACCCGCGCAGATGATAATAATGTTAATAATGTTTTAAATATTTACAATATTTAATAAGACAATGCCAGAATGTTGGACGACACGGCACGCATCCATTATCAGCGCATGACTGAATTAATGAGAGTGGCGGAAAACACCGCGAAAAGCATAGAAAACGCGAGCGTGATGAGTAATGAAACGCCGACGGAGTGCGCAACGCCTTCGAAGCCTTGAGATCTTGAAATCTACTTTAATGCAAATATTAACAACGGCATAACAACGGCAGTCTAATAAGCATTTATTAGAAAATGACCTCTTATAAAATCATCATTTGAAGTGATCAAATAGTGTTTATACTAATTGGGATTTTATGCCAATTGAATGTGTAGAATGACATCCTTGGATGTTATCGAAACTTTTTTTTTCATCAAATCTCTTTTTTTCTTTATATATAATCAGATTTCTTTGAATTTTCGAGATTTTATTTGATCAAACATTTCACGCCGAGAAATCGAAAATAACTTAAGTAACTTAAATAACCTAAGATGACGTTGAGACTAGTTTTAAGAACGCAGCGTTGCTTCGTTTGGTTTAACCTTGTCAGACCAATGTATTTAAGAGGTGACAAAGCAACGCGAAGAGTGAACCAATCCTGAAAGGCCCTCCCCTGTTAACACATTGTTCAGGCATGGTGAACCACGAAGCGAAGTCAATCGACGCTCTTAGTGTGGAATGCCGCGAAATGATTGTGTTATATTTCATGCCAAGACGTATAAATCTAATGTCCTGAACATTTCAAAATGCGTGTTGTTTCCATTTTTATAATTAATGGAAATGCAGTGCTATATCTTCTTTTAGATACCAGAATTATTGCTACATTTGAAGTAAAAACAGAAATCTCTCAGAAAATCACACGAGGTTGAAATTAAAATTTAAAATTCAGAAATAAGGAAAAACGAAGGAAGTAAGAAGGAAGCGATGTATTTTGAATGTAAGAATACGTCCTGTTCTTTTTTATCTTTGCAGAGCTTTAGTAATTTTTTTTTTCTAAAGACTGAGCTCTAGGTGACGTATGATTGAAGGAGTCGGGTTTGATTAAGGTCCTACCTGAAATATCATCACAGAACTGTCATTCTGTAAACCAGTGGTTCTCAATCACAAGTTCCGTTGCCCTTTTACACTTTTGTGTGCCACGAAATTCTAAAAATGTGACAAAACTTCAAATATAATAAAAAGAATAGGGTCAAAACCTCAATCACAGAGATTGTGATTAAATTTTAAAATTCAGAAATAAGGAAAAACGAAGGAAATAACAAGGAAGCGGCGTATTTGGAATGCAAAATTACCTCCTGCTCGTTTGTTTTTGAAGAGCCATAATCATTTCTTTCCGAAAGTCTGAGCTTAACTATCTTTCTCTAGACCTTTCTCAACAACTGGGCCGTAGCATTTTTGCGTGCCAAATTCTCCATTGCAATAGATGCATGCTCTCCGATGCAGCAGTTCATTAGCTCGATTCAATCCTTTTTTAATGTAATTAGTTATATTAGAGGCTAATGCTAATTTGATAAGAGGAATTCATTTTGTTCTTCATTCACCCGAAATCAATCGCTGGGTTTTGCGGTCAACAGTTTTTTAATACACTTGTGTGACGGACCCCATGCTTAAAAATATTTTTGGGCCTTTCAGTTTTCATGTTATTCAGTGATAATCTTATGTCACGACAATACACGTGTTCAGCAATGCCCAAAAAGGGGATATGTAAGTTTTTGGTGCCTCCGCTTAGTCCAGTCCATACAACGGATATTTGCCTCTGATATTTTGAATATAAATCAAACACATTACGTTTTCCTAAAAGTGCGATAAATGTTTTAAAGACACCTATATACTTAATATCTGTTTAAATGCCAGAAATCTTTAAAAAGCCTATAAATTCTCAAATTCCTTCAATTCCTTGAATATTTCATCAATATTTTCTATCCGAAATAGAAAATAGAATTAATTTTAAATCGAATTTCATTAAGGACCTTCTGTAGAGGTCCCCTAAAATCTCAATGTATAATTTATTTTAAATGTAAAACCCTCGTCCTATCTGTCAAAAAGTACGATAAATAATAATACGCCATATATGTAGCCTGAAAGCTTTAAATAATCTAAAAATATACATTTCATACATATTTTATATACGTTTTCCTAAACTTAAAAATGTCGAAATCTGTCTGTTAAATGTGTAAGAATATGAGTAAAGTTACGAATTGTGAGTGCAATATGAACAAATATCTTTAAAAATTACTCTAACATATTGAACTTACAACTATTGTTTGTGAATAATCAGGGACGAAGAAGAACAGGAATAAACTCAGGATTATAATCAGCCCAAATATCATAAATTTCTAGAATCAGAAGTTTCCTTATTAAACATAAATGTCCTCTAAAGCCTCAACCAATTTCACGACATCCCCTATTTTGAATGCAAAACATTCATCTTAAAAATACAATGAATATTTTAAAGACGTATATATACGTCGTGTCTGTTACCATACGACCATATCATACAACATCTCAATATATAAATTTCTTGAATATTTCATGTACCTTACCTATCCATTTTTAAAGTTTAAAATGTAAAAATGTATGTGTAAAAATACCAATGTTGCTCATTCACCATTGGTATTTTTAGATATGGTCAAATTTCTTGAAGAATTACACCAGCATACTATAGTTCTCAATAAACCTAGGATTATCAATAATATTACAAAATTAAATTGAGACCAAATAAGATCCTATCCGTTTTTTCTAACCTATTATATCTTCCTATTCTTAAATAAATCTGTGTAAAAGCATAATAATACGTACTCGGAGTTTTACATAAAATTGAAAGTACCACAAAGTACCCTTGAACATAAAAAGCAACCGCACTGTATTCCAGTAAAATAGAAGCCGCCTTGTGTTTGTTTATTGATAATAAAAATGCGTAACACGTAATTACGTAATAATGAAATTTTTAACATGTTGTTAATTGACGCAAGACGCAATTTTTATTTCCTAAAAACCACGATTTTTTTCTATGATTCTGTAATATTTGTAATAAAAATACGTGTAGTAAAACGACTAAAAATACATATCCAGAAATCTTAAACTTTATAACGACATGCCACAACATACCACAGAATTGTATACGCAATTAACGCTTAATTACCTAATAATCATTTGTGCGAATGCATTATTCCCAGTGCAGTGTGCACGACCACTCATCCGCTTAGCAAACAAATCACAAATTTTAATTTTAATTGTTCCGTACGTAATTTTTTACACTGGACTCTTAAATGTAAACACACATTAATCACACATTGCAGTCCTGAAAAAAACACGGATGCCGGATGGTTGAGTATTTACAAGTAAGATGAGATCATCCACGAATGCGAACCGGAAGAAGTTAAAAGTTTACCTGCATTGCAAGGCAAAGTTTCAGCGCGTGTCGCACAGGGAAATAATTGTCGCTTCACTGTACTTTTTTATTATCACTACTTGGTTGGTGGGTTCATGAACGCGGTTGTTTGCCGCGTTTCGGTGTGGGTTAGTTAGTTACTTTTTTTTCGGCTAGTTTTCACACGTGAGAGCTCACCGCTCGCCGTGAACGGTTGCGGTGCGTATCGATTCGCACCCGGAGCGGGATTCCGGCCGGCAGGAAGCCCGTGCTGCTCGTCACTCGTGGCTCACTGGGCGCGAGCGAGCGGCGGCGGCACCATCGACGGCGGCGGTGGTGACGGTGCCGATTCACCCCCGGCGTTCAACGGCGGCAGCAGGCAGCAGCAGCGCGGCGCGTGCGCCCTTTACACACCACTCGCACGCCTGCAAACACCATCCACCGTCCATATCCACAGCCAGCCAGACCATCAGAACTCTTCCCGAAATCTGGCCAACGTAAATTATTCACATGCCCACACTTTTTTCATTGATATTTATATAACAAGCACGATTTTAGGTGTATATATTTACACTTAGCGATGCTTGTGAAATTTGCAACTTTGGTTATGCCTAACTATATCTAACATAGAACTATCCTGTTATCCATTTTATTGAATTAATAACACTTTATTTTATACACAAGTTTAGTCGTATTTATCTAATAACATTTTATTGAGCAAAGTTGTTAGTTTAGATTTGTACAAACATTAATTGAAAACCATAACGACATTTCAGGGTTATATTCATATAAACTATTTGTATATGTTAAAGTATTACTTGTACATGAATATATTTAAAGTTGACGCTTAAAAAGTTTTAAACTTTAGTTTAATTATTTCAAGTATAAACTTACGTACATATTTAAACAATAAAATCAATTTCAATTAAATAGAAACGTATAAAAGTAAAATATCAACAATAAAATTCAATAGTTTTGTTGGGTAAGTTAATAACTTATAATTGTAAAACATTAATAAAGGAAACTATCCATATTTTATGCTTATTCAAATATTTATATTACACGTATTATATGAATATATCTAAATTTGAAGTTAGTAAGTTTTAGATGTGGATTAACTAAATCAAATATAAACATTTCCTGGGAATATTTAAATATTAAATAAATTCAAATGTATGGATGTACTGTAAATGGTAATTTCATTTACCAGGTCAAAAGAATACATGATTTTCACGATTGTTTTCTACACAATCAGGTACTATAACTCATAACACATTGATTTTTGAATGCTAATTTCAGGTATAATCCATAAGCATTATGTTAAAAAATGAATGCTATGTTTATAACGCATCAATTTTTGAGTTGCTCAGCTACATACACTCTAGCGTTCTTAATTTTGATCGGAAACGAAAAACCAACAAGTTCATGCAAAGTTTACAAAACTTGCTTGTATTTATTCTGGTATTTATTGTGGTGTATTTTCGAGAGAAAAAAAATGCATGTTTCTACCCAGTTTAAATTTTAACAGACATTTTTCGCATAAAATAGTACTGAAAATACTGAAAAAAGATTTTATTTCAGAAAAAAATTGAAGTCCTGTACTGGAGAATTTAATTGTCTAAAAAAGGGTGTGTTATTCAGGCCAGTCGGTTTAGTAAATTTTTCTCAATCGGGTACGCAAAATCGAAAAACGATGTTTCGAATGAAACTATACTGTTACTTATCATTTCTTGTAATTTTGTTACAAAATATATGTGCCGAAACATTGTAACCAACCATGTGTATATTTTAAGGTGATTTTTCACGTACCTGCGCCTTTTTAAAAATATATTTATATTCCTGGTATATTTTAATGTATATTTACACTTTCCAATGCTTAAAAAGTTTTAAAGTTAGATTATGAATTATATTTCACCATGAACTTTAACTTGTTAACCTAATATATTACAAAAAAATATTAATATGAAAACTTTTGATGTTTACCTAGTTTTATATAACGGTACGATTTTTATAATTTTCACATCTAAAGCTTACACTTTATGATTATTTGCTTGGAGTTAAAGTAACTTAAAACTTGGATTATATATTAACTATTCATGAAATAAGTAGAAATATGCATTTCACCGCCGATAAAGAACCAATCTTTCAAACACTTCATTTTAGAGGTTATATATTATTAGGTTATATAGTTAAAATATTCTCTACATTCTTACAAAACGACACTATATTTCCAAGTTTGACACCCACACTCTATTTTATAGATGTTTATATAGCTTCCGAATTTAATGACTTTATTTACAACTTGACGAAATTGCAGTATTAAACGTTGGTTATGGATTAAATATTTACATCAAACATAATCATGTAAAATTTAACCAGCTGAAAACATCCATCTCAAAATACTTTGCAGATTTTATTCACCCGATAACACAGTTTCATATATTAGATCAGTAAGTTTTAAAAGGAGACGTAAATTATCAAAAACACCGTATTAAAAGAAAATATACTACAAAATGAAAAGATAAACAAAATAATGCATACATTTTCTGTTTAACGCTTCCGATCGTAAGATGGCAATACTTGGATTGCTTACCACATCGTGGGAATTATACCGACAAAGTTTATAAGCGGCGATTACAAAAAAATGTAACACAATTGGCAAGCGGCCCACGCACTCCTCCGGCCGGCAGGCACTTACATCGGGTGGCTGCCAAAAGTCGTAACGTGTGACGAAGCAAGTAAGTGGACGCCCGAAACGAACCACGCCATCGGTGCGGCTGAAATTGCGATTTTTTCGTCATTTAACGTAATGACCAAGCCGCACACACATATTTTCCGCGGCGGCGGCACGGCAGCTGCGCGAATGCGAGAAGCGTGAGTAGGTTCGGCCGGTGGAAAGTGGAAAACTTGGCGCGTCGCGATGCACACTGGCTGCCTTGTCGCTGCGCTAGCAGGACATATGCTTTCTGAGACGCCCACTACTGCAAAATCGCTCTTACGAAACCCACGCGCTTTTATTCCCCATGCAAAACGCGGTAAAGCAAGGATACGCGCGCGTAAATTGCAGGCAAATTTATTCCACGCCATAAGTGGCACCGAAATATTCACAGTAGTGCAAAAAGTGAAACTTTCCTCACTTAAGTACGTTGCTTATCTTTATAGAATGTAAAGCCAAGCAAAAAGTGTTATTTATACGCTTAAAAACGAGCGTCATTCTATTTTTAACTAAGATAGAAGATAGAAACTGGGAAGCAAGATACGAAACGTTTATTTTGTTCGCAGCTGAAAGTTTTCGCGATCGCATATCGTTTCACTTTGAATTTTATCCCTTTCATGTTGAATTACTAATAGTCTAATATTTACATTCTTATTCAGTGCTTTTCATATGTAAATATATTATGTTAACGTAAGTTTGTAAGGTTTTCTAAGGTTAAACTTCAACTGGTTCAGTGCAACTTTTACTTTTCTTATCGTACTCGTAAAAATATTATAAATATTGATGGATAAAATTTGGACGATATTTTGAAGGACGGGTCGTGTGAAACCTGCAGGATAACTTAGTATGAAAGCTTTGATCTGGACGTTGGGATAACAAGATCCATGATTTCCTTTCCACTACGCTTTTGGCCTTTAGGGACTGGATCGGCTGGATGGATGTATGGTTGAGTGATTTGAAAAGTGGGTCTTTCTCTGAGATATTTAATTGCAACCCTCATCTTTGGTCATTATATCGGTTCACTGCTATGAAAATCCCTTTTTGAAAACTTCAGTAGGAGAAAACTGGAAGAAAATTTAAATAGTATATAAAGACATTCAGAAAATGTATAAAATAAACTCGTTGATTCCTTTTTGGAAACTTTAATAGGATAAAACTGGAAGAAAACTTAAATAATATAAAAAGACATTCAAAAAATTTATAAAATAAACTCGTTGATAATACATTTCTTATCATTAAGTTAACTGAGACAACAAAACATTAACAATATTTGGTATGAACGTATATTTTATTGTTTATTATTGTTTTTGTTTGATGGGCGGAAGAGAGAGAGAGAGAGAGAGAGATTCATCTATGCGAAAAGGAGGTAGGGCGCAAACACTGGGAAAATAGCAAAACTCTCGGTATGGGACAGATAAAACATCTACTAAAACCTCATAACAATCATAAGGTACTCGAACTGTCACGGAACGTGTTAAAAATATTCGCTGGACATTTTCTCCTAAGGTACCATCTAAAAACAATGAGGAAGTCTAGCGCAAGATTCAGGCTATGTCACGAGGACGTAGGGGTCTCCGAGCACATAATCTTCTCGTGTAAGTCAGTGAAAGATTTCCTTGGCAAGGATTTCCTACTAGCAGAGAAAATGGTCGGGTAACCACCCAAGGATGTTGTAACATTCATAAATAACCTAGGGTTCCTTTCAAGTTAGGCAGTGAGGGCACTCTGGTCGCAATTCTCAAGATTAGCTCTATTCAATTCTTGTTCAATATAATTAGTCATAGTAGAAGCTAATACTATTGGTGAGAAGAAGAATTAATTTTACCGTACATCCACCGAGAACCAAACTCGGGGTTAGCATACCGCCACTTGGGAAGGCAATTCCTTTTTGGTACTGGAGATTTTTGAATGAATGTATGATATATTTGAGAGCAAGTACTTAGTAATGATTTTTTCTAACTCATTCACACAACTACTATCATACAGTCTTGTTCGAACGACCCCAGACTAGCTAGCATTGACATATCAAAGATGAACATGTAAAAGAAATTAATTGAAATTGAAATTTAACACGGAAACAGTAAATTTGAAGCCCCCGGCCGGGTTTGAACCGGCGACCTTCGGGATACCGGCCCAACGCACTACCTACTGCACCACGGAGACCCCGGACTTCTTCGATATTTATTATAGTGATAAATTTCTAATATGAAAGAAAATTCTTTTATCACTATAAAGATAATGTGTGATTTTTTTATGATTTGTATAGTAACTTCAGGAAACATGTCAATAATGTTTTTCTTATTTAAAACGGAAATATGAACTTTAAAACATGAATATCGGATTTAATTAAACCCCTCATTATAAAAAAGGAGGTTAAAAATGCATGAAATACTTAAATTTCTAAATTATACATGTCCAGTGACTATTCAATCAATTTTGCGTCGTTTACGTCCAAAATGGAAATCGACCAACCAAATTATCCCCCAGATCGTCCTTTAAATATTCTCCGAATTTCTTTATATACCTTCGAAAGAATTCCCTATAAATCCTACGGAATTACTCATACTATACTGTATATACCTAATGTATCACAAAAATTTTAAGGTATCTATAAAAGCATTATTCGATGCAATTTGTGTTTTGTTTTATATTTACTTCGGATATTTGGTATCCTTTCATTTTCGCTGTTATTTTTGACATTCTTATTTTTAGCTGATGATTATTTACTCGCATATTCATAACATCGAGGCGAATGTTCTTCTACATCCATTATTTGTTTACTTTCATTTTCTCCTTTTTCCTCATACTTTCGGATTTCGCCCCGCGGCTCAAATATTGTGAATGCGAACTCGTCTGGATTTCGTGTTTCTCATTTCATTTTCTCGTGTGCTTTGCAAGGCATTTCTGCTCAAAATAGCCATACGGCGAATGATTTATCCCGCCGTACTCTTCTTAACCGAAACCGAATGTGTCATTTTTATTACTTCTAAAACTCGCCAAAAAGGTATAAAATTACAAACACAAATTGAATTTAAAGAATCACTTTAAATGCAAAAAGTAAGAAATTTCCTGAATTGGTATTTTCGAAAATAAAAAGGAACATTTTCTTCGCTTTGATAAATAAATGTATGTAAAACCAATATGCGCCGAATTCATATTTTTCATTTCCGTGTATGTTCTTTTGTAACTTTTTTGTTTGGCTTTGTCAACAAAAATGTAAGTATATGGTGCGCCTTGCATCATCTACTCTGTCAACTTTCCTGCTGAATGACTTTCTACCAACGTTTTTCATGTTTTTCAACGTGATTTTTCCTTCGAATTGAGCGCGTATGGTGTACGAATATGCGTACAATGTGTCACATGTCTGTGGTGATATATTGTCTTTTTGCAACATTGAACTTGATTATAATGCCATAAAGATTATAGCGATAATTACCCAAATGTTGCCATTGTTCGGAACCATATGATTATTAAAAAGCGTTCAGGATAAAGTCATATGATGTTGAATTGAAGTAGATTTTATTGTTATTATTTATAAAATAAGTTTAATCGTTTTATTTGATCTATTCTAATTTTTATCATAGTCTACTTGCTTATTTTGATGGACGAATATTAGGTTTTTACAAATTAGTCCTCAATTATACTATTTTCTTTATTTTTTTTTAAGTTTAATTAAACCTAGTATCGACCACTGTAGTCATTACCTCTACCCAATTATCTTTCAATGTAATTAAGCTAATTATTATACGTTCGAAAAAGAATTCATTTTAATCTACATCCGCCGCAATTCGATCCCAGAATCTTGTTGCCAGAAGTCAGTGTTCGTATCACTCAGTAATATGAACAATAGACCGTTTGTTGCAGAAATATCATGTAGTGGTTGTGTTTGCCATGCCAGTTCTCGCTCGGTTTTTGTGAGTTCATCTTTAATATATCTATCACTTCCCAGTGGTTCTTTGACTGTCATAACTGTTATAATGTTTTCAGGTACTCGGTCGTCATACCTGCACTTCATCACAAGATGCTAGAATAGCCCTGGATAAAGAAATTTGGAGGATTTTTGTAACAACAACCACACATGTTAATGTTGTAGCCGGAGCGAGTAAAGTTGATACTTTGTTTCGACTGGGATATGAACCGAGCGATAATATTTTAATAGTGATATTATTTTTAATCAAAATGCAAATATTTGCTGTACATAAGGTCCCGCGCTCGATTCCCGGCGGATGTATAGTAAAATGAATTCTTCAGCTAATCAAAGCATTAGTATCTAATAAGAATAATTACATTGAAAAATTGAAGTGCTCGGAAAAATCTAACGTTCTTACATCGGGGTAAAATTGCTTTGATATACCTATATTTGCATAGAATAAATATTTCCTGTATTTAATTTTTGAACAATGCGAAAACTGTATTCCTGTATTAGACAATTATTTATTATTTGTTCAAATATATCAACAGCTTTGATAGAAAACATGGAACATTTATAAAACATCGCGTCTTGATCAGGACAAAGTCTTGTTTGTGAGTTTGAAAATATTCGCAAACCGAAATTACCTAATACTTCTTAGCAGTAACAGGATTTTCATTAATAGACATGTCATCAAGGTTGATTCAGACAATGAGAATATAGCTTAGTAACTGTATAGCAGTGAATCTTCATTAAGAAGAACCTAGTACTTGAATCCAAGTACTTGTTCCTTGTAAAATCAATTATAAATTGCAACAAATCATCAGCATTCAATTTGAGTGAAGACAGGAAGGAAATGGATCCTGATGAAAGTGCTAATGATACTAAAAGTTTATAATACGGTAAAAAGCGGCGAAAACTGTTATCAAAACAGTATACGATGTATCGCCCAACAAAACTAGGTAGTTGTGGAGAATTACTTATTTTGGAAAACCTGGCCATTTCCCTTCCTTTTGAGATGATTTTTTAATTATGCAGATTATAACCTAATAACCGCTATTGTAAAACAACTATCTTAATGTTGAAAGTTGAAAGGCTGTGAAACAAAGAAACACTTGGCAAGTTCTTGGGCGTACCTCTAACTTATCCGGAAGGTATTACAGGGATTTAGCTTTCTTGTATACACAAACCTTACTTAAATGCAGGTAATAGAAGATTGTCACTGTCGCCGTTGCTATTTCGCAAGATCATGACTACAAGCCTATTACTTGTAAGCCACAATTTGAAAAAAAAAAACAATCATTAATAATAGACTCTAAACTTTTCCTGGATTTTATAGACCATAAAAAATTAATAATCATCCTAAACCTCCATTACTTCATAAAATAAAATACATCTCTTAATCCATAAATAAACTAAGCAATAATTCAATATTCATATTACGGGACATATAAATGGATACAGGGCTACTGAATGCTCCGTTTCCCACTAACTTTCGTCTCCTGGCCAAAGGTATAATATAATTCGCTACCGGCTTAGAACCGGAACAATCTCTATTATAGTCACAAAAGTGAGTTCTACCATAGTTATAACCCCGACCTTACCGCCAGCCCAATGCCGAGCAGAGCAGATCGTTAAATGTTTGATTCTATGTCTCATCCTCCAACTCTCACAAAGTTTCCTACTAGTAACCCTGCATCCTCGCAGACTGGGAACATTTTCTCTTATAACTTTGCGCCCAGATACTAATTTCAACCCGCTACATTGTTTTGCAAGTGAATAACTTTTCCATCTTCAAATTTACTAAGCAAGTGGCGTTAATTTACAACTTAAGGTGCTTAAGGTAAACCGTTTAAGTTTATTATTAGTACATAATTTCATATTAAATGCCTAAAAGTTAAATATGTAACAATGGGTTATTATGGTTTAGTACCCAATCTTAAATAGAAATTATCACGATTGGTTGTGGTAATTTAATTTACAAGGACTATCTAGTATGTAAAATGTTACATAACATGCAAATTCACATATTTCCAATTACTCTATCATTTTTGATAGTGGCATGCGTCACGTTTATTAATTGTTCCCAGGCAGCTGTATTATAGAGGTTTCTACTTGTAATTGCCTGTTAATAGTAGTGACAATGTACCTCGCATTGGTGCGTGTCTACCGACTGTATGTTGGCATTAAATTGTATTTATATGGTCGTAAGAATCCTTTCAGTTTTAATTGCTACGTATCAATTTTGATTGGTATTGCTTGAATCCAATGCGTAATAAAACAAGTTTTGAAAAAAGTTACTTTATACCGTTTTATATCTTACTAACTTTTCATTGATAATTAAAATTAGTTATAGTTCGCTTGCATTTAGGTTTTTGGTGATGGTCATATTTTACAAATCATTTTCCTTTATCGGTATTACATTATGTAGTAATGTAGAAACCAACTGTAGGCAGATATTTCATGCTTAATCTATCCCTTTGTTTCTTATCGGCAACAATGTCTCGCTCAATGAATTTTAACTAAGTTTTTGAATGCAAGTTTTTGGATACTTGATTATCAGCAGCATTGTTTCGCGTAATATAGTATAGCTAGTATAGCTAGATTTGTGAAGACAAAATATTTTTTTCCACTTCAACACAGCTCCTTATTTTAAGTTGAGCTATATAATCTAGTTTAAAACTTTGAATGCTGTATCGATTGAAAGAAAAACATAAATGAACAATATTGAAAAATAGTCTAAGATAGTACCAAATAGTTGAAAAAGGATTTGTTTTCAATATGACACGCAGATTATGCATATTACTATTGTTTGCCATTTTAATATGGCTCTGGGCATTATCAATATTTAGTATATAATTAAGTTCTTGTCATGTTTTGTATAAGTTATTTTCAGTTATCGGCCGTTGAGCGGCATTAAAGATATTATCTATAATTAGGTTCAATATTCCGAAGGTAACTGTTTGGGGAGCCGGACGCCTCAGAGAATTCTGGTTATTAGCGTTTCTTATGGGAGGTGAGTTTTCGAGTGTAGTGCCTCTGGTTAAATATGTTACTTTCAAGATCAGGTCAGTACAAATCCGCGATCTTTGCAATTTTCTTCACGGCCTATGGAGGCGACATAAATTCTGCTTTTCTCGGAAACAGAAAGAGTGTAGCACCTGTAAGTCACATTAAAAAATGCAAAAAATACTGGTTAAAAATATGCATGTCCGCGATTTTCTTCGCGGCCTGTGGAGCGGATCGAAGTATCGCGATAATAATATACGGAAGTAGCCATAAGGAGAACTACCATTCAAGATAAACTGCAAAAAAATTTTGATGTGACATACAGGTGCTACACTCTTCAAGTTTCCGATAAAACAGGACATTTATTTCGCCGGCATATTATAATATTCAACCACTGCACCGCCGTCACGGCCGTTTCAGCTTAATGCCATTGGAGGCGGTCGCATATCCTTCGGAGCGGCTTCTTAGCGCTTAGTTGAAGAAACAGGTCCTTTCAGTCGGGCCGGCATTTCTGCTAATGGGATTCGCCTTCCCGCATAGCAGACGTTGACGGCAAGCAGTATTATCGTGGGTTATGGAAACTCCAATGTAAAATTATAAACTTTGACCGGCTCCACAGGCCACGAAAGAAATCGCAAGAATCGCAGACTTGCACATTTCTATTGACCTGAGTAACATATGTAAATGACACCCGAAAACTCACCTCCCATAAGAAATGTTAATAAAGTGCTGTAGCTAGGTATTTAGTTAACTTCAGAGAGATGATGTTTGGATCCTATTTTGACAAGTAAAATTGGATTATCATGCAAAGCTCGTACATCTATTAAGTTGTTCTCTCAGTTCTAAAACCAATTCCTAAAGGCCCGATCATTTGTCGCAATAGAGACAAACGTATTCCATATTTGGAATCAGCATGTTTAATGAATCTTCAAAAAAGCATAGAATACATTGAGCGAAATTACCTGGATCGGATACCCATGAACTGCAATTCATCTGTCTTTGAATAACAATGTAAGTTTGGATATTTGATAATTAAATTGCGGAAACACACAACAGCAAATATTTTTTTCCAAAATTATTTATTATTCCTACAGGAAACATGTTCAAAACTCACCTTGGGAAAATAACAGATGGACCAAAACACACGGTTGAAGAATACAAAAGAAAGCAATGAAACAAAGAATATATTATATAAAATGTACACAATTAGAAATAAATAACAAAAGTGAATAATCCATGCAAAAAAACTACGAAAATAGTTATATAATAAATATAAAGATGACATTTTTAGAAACGTAAGGAACGCAATTTATTCAACGAATTGGTTATCTAGTCAAACTTACTCGTTCGGGGTAAAGGAGCACGGAACATTTTCCAAAAGACTTTGAGGATAGCCGAGTTCGCATAGAGATTCGTCCGTGCAAAGTACAAATCGCCGAAGACTGCTCAACTTATACGCACCAATGGAACGCGCCAACCATTCGAACTCCACGGTTGCTACGCGCAACTTGTCGACCCATTCTAAGATAACCATTCAATAATTCAAATTTACAAATAATAGAAAAAATGGGACCTACCTTGATAGTGACCATATATACTATCTTGAGTCAGTCCGGTTTCAGATATGATCAAACAAATATAATCATCTTTAGGCAGCAAGGCTTCGGCAGAAGACACGGTGACGCCGCCAAGACTTCGAATAATATTCTAAAGATCCACAATAATCAATTTCCGATTGAATTTGTGTGCGAAACGACAATATGTGGAATAGATTGAATAGTTTCGGCATAGATAACAAACCTCTACTTCGGCGGGTGGAATCAGCTGGAAGGGTGGAGCGATGTAAACTTTGAAGCCTTCGAACAGCGGTCGCGAATTGCGATAGAGACGTGATTGTTTTGGACCATCACAGCCAGACACATCGTAAACTTCGTAAAACTCCTTAAAAAGAAAGAAAACAAGAAGTTTGAACAGTTTAGTAAGATGAATGTTATGAAAAAGAGGAAAAACACCATACAAATTATAAAATATGGCTTATAACAATAAAAATAATAATAAACTTGTTAAAAATATTACGATCTAGAAATATATTTCAATGAATATTATTTTTATTGCAAATGTTTTAGATGTTTGTGTTGTGCTTTTGTATAATAAGTCTCATTATTTCACGTAACTTTCAAACTTTTCCAACAACAATGCTCCAATCAAAATGGAATCTTCGCAACATTTTGAGAGTGTAAAATCAATTAAGTTCCATTTGATTTGACTAGTTTAGGTTTAAATTGGTTTTGGTTGGATTAGGTTTAGGCTAGATTAAATTTCAGTAACATTATATTTGTTTTAGGTTAGGTTAAAGTTAGCTAAAGATTAGGTTAGATTAAGTTTTGGCGAGATTGGCTTAAAGATTTCCCAACTGGTAGACGCGCATCTCCAGAGAGGGATGGACGAGTCTAATGGGTGGTCCTCCGTGGGACTTTTTTTAAATTAATCTCGGGCGGTTAGACGCCACTAGCACTACGACCAGCTTTGATCTATTGTGCATATTGATTTACTAAACTCCTATATTGTTGTGAAAAATTGAAAGACCGGCAAAAACATGAGGGCCACTAAAAATATTTAAAATAAGTTAAACAGTTGGATTAGGTAAGATCCTAACATTTATTGGATTAAATTATATTAGACTTTGGTTAGATTATTTTAGATTAGGTTTAGGTACAATAATATTTGAACCTTTTGAAAAGCTCCCACTTTCCGAGTGTTAATGCGAACATGTGAAAAAGGGATTTGAAATAGATGTTGGGTGAGACTGGATTTGGAGGTGCGAATAAGATTGGATTTAGAAATGTAAGGCTGTACTAAAGGCATCTGGACAGGTAGTGTGTCAATAAACTATTGTCGGTTTTTATGATCACATTCATAACTAAAATCCATAGAAACTGTATATCTCCACTGAAACTGGCATTAAAAGTAATATATAGCAAGAAGATATCTTTGATTTGGTTGAATCTAAAATGAATTTCCACTTAAGACGTTTCCAGGATATGGCAGAATACCAGGAAATATAATAATAAATGTTAGCTTTCAGCCCGCCTGATCGGATTTCACCGTACGTGGCTTAGCATATGCATGTTTTTTACGGGGATGAGTTGCAAGCGCATCGCCCAACCCTCCTCCTTATTCAGGACTTGGGAAAGTGTGGAGTGCAAAATCTTATATATACCGATACCGGGAATGGAACCGGGAACCTAAGCTTTACAACGCCAGTGCGTTACTACTACGCCACGCACTCCACAATAATCCAGCATAATTAATAAATATTATAAATAAGTTAAATTGAACCAAATTCGGGAATTTGCCTAATATATCCTTGGTAAAAAGATTTTCCACGCGCTCTTATTATGCATAATTTCGACCATATTTGTTTTATGCATACATTTTCGAGATTGCACGATTCAAGAGCAATAGAAATATCTCCTAGGGAGCAATAGTAATGACTAAGGGTGGCGAAATTGATGAATATCGATAGAAACCGATACTTTTGAACAGAAATGATGTCCCTGTCATCTGTAATTATGAAGGTCAAGATCCTATTGAGTCACATATTACATTCAGCAGAAGGCAAAATTGATGAATTAATTCTTTTACTGTTAAAGAATTATTTCATTGATTTAAGCAAGGCATAAATTTTCTTGCCTTGTAAATAAATACCTTGGAAACCAGGGATGTTTTCTTTTCGAGGCAAACTAGCAAAAATTCTTTCATTTCGATACTTTGATATCCATACATTCAAATTTCGATACTACAACAAAGACTCAAAAAGAATATAGAAAATTAGAAAATGCTGATTAAATGTATGGTACAAATATAAACTAAAAAACAGGTGCACAAATTATTTTACTTAATTTTTCTTTCAATTTTTAAAGATAATATCCATAAAATTAACTTGTTTGTGTTTTCCAGAGGAACCAATCAATTATGTAAAAAGCTAGAGGTTAATTTTTAAAATACAGGAAGTAGCACTTACCTCAGGAAGTAATTTCTTCTGCGCCAAAGAATCCTGCACCCATTTGCAGTTAACAACCCATATTCCAGCAGCAATGGCACGCACATACTTAATCGTGTGATCTTTTGCCCAATTATTATCGTTGGTTGTGACGACCAAGTGCGTAACGCTCGCATCAAACGTGCTCGAATACTTCGCAAGGCCATGATGCGCCAACGCATTGATGGCGTTCATCTCGGACTTACCGAGGCGACTGCTCGAGATCACCGCCAGCGTCTTCCGGCTCGCACTCTTCGGAACGAACAAGTCTTCCTCATCGCTAATATTGCTCGCGTTGAGACGCTTCACTCCGATGTTCAACGGCGGCAGCTGGGGACTGAGCGTCGGCACGATGCGTGTGAAATGCGTAATAGGCATTTGATTGCTGAAGAACCTAGAAGGAGTGGATCTAAAATGTAAGGATTTGGAACAAGGAGTGCTAGTTACACGCCGCAGTTTTCCCTTGCTCTCCTGCAACTTCATTCCATATTTCTTCAACGCTGAATTCTGGGAAACAGCAGGTGGGGTTGAAACATTCGAACGCTTAGGCTGTGGAGGAATAGGGGATAAAGAAAGTACATTCTGATTGATATTCCAAATCTGAGATTTGCGTTGAGATGGCCGCGGTGTACTCATTGTAACTTTCACTGGTGACTTATTCTCCTTTACACTCTTCGGTGCATCATCTTGAAATGCTCCAGGCGGTGCTAAAAGCACATCTTCAACAATAACTCCGCCATCTTTATTGATTTTATTCGGGGTGGCCTCAGGTGTGCTAAAGATTAAGTCTTCCTCGCTTTCACTAATCTTCTTTGTTCGTGATCTTGCAATTTGCAGATCTTGCAAAACGGTAATTGCAGCAGGTTCCATAGGAGAACTATCACCGTTGTCATCGAGAATATTTGTTAGAATACTGGCGTTCGAATCTTTATATATCAAATCAGAGTGCACGTTATGCAAAGTAGATCGAGGCTTATCCCTTGACGATGTACACGGTGACGGAGTTTTATAATTTTCGAAGAGATCATCATCGTTGAAGATACTGTCCTTCATCAAGTCACTTACACTTTCGATGGTTTTCAGGTCGTTCGATGGTTTCACAGTTATAGATTTTGGGGATAGCTTCGTTTTGCTTTGTGACCTTTGCTGCGTAGATTGCTTTAGTTTTTGCGAAGCTTCCTTTTGTTCGGCATGGGAAAGCATCTCCGCGCACTTTTCAATCAACTCACGCGTATTCTTTTTGATCTCATCCTGCACCATTTGGGCATCGACCGTTTTTGGTAATGCAGCCATTTTCACAGTTTTATCGTTGTGGCTTGCATCTAGGTTGAGACGATTCCAAACATCGTCAAGATATTTCTAAATGTAAACGAAACAATAAATAAAATAGAAAAATTTTATAATTAATCGTGACAAGCTGCTGAACATACATATAATTCATTCTATAACTTAGGTCGTAAACCGAAATATTCTTATTTCGAATCAAACTTTTCACTTAATTCATTTTCTCTTTTCTATTCTTATTTTCTTGCCTATAATTAAATGTATATCTTCGTCACATCGGTCATCGGAACAAAATGTATTCAAAGTCAGAAAAGAGGTACCCTAACTACGATCAGTGACCCAAATGCGTCGCGCCGGAGTACTTTATCAATTGCGAAATCAAAAACACGACAGGAATGGCCACGAATTTAACCCTTATGGGAAAAAAATTGGTTACATTTAGTCAAGACACGTAGATCTCCGAAGCAGACAAGAACAAATTAAATGTAACTTAAATACACGAGCATAGAATATCAACTCGATAAAATTCGATCGGAAGACCAGTCTTCACTTAGCGGCTCTTCATATTTTGACTTTCAGTTATTAAGTTTGTCTCAGAAATTTATTTGAAATCAGATTATCTCCAATTCCATTTTGGTTCCATCTTTTTTTTAAATACATTGGTCAGACTGGAAACGGTTCAAAGCCGGTAGTCTGGACGTCGCCCCGACCGACTGGTTGGAATGTTAGACGGAAATATTTTTGGCTACATTCGCATCAGTTACTTCTGGCTATGAAGCCTACAGGCCACTCTGTAGCTCTATTCTTTTCAATTCAATTGTTTTTCAATATAATTAGGCATATTAGATCTAACATATTGAAGTATGCACTCTGTATTATCTTTAATTCACTAGTAAAACGAAAAGTTCCTAAATCAAATCTTAAAACTTAAAATCAATTTTTATCTAACCTCGCATGAAGAATATGTTTAAATGTTGGTGAATGAAATATGACAAATGTATGCTTTAAGGGTTTATTACAAACATTTAATGTCATGTTTTACCAAAATCCGACGGCTGAATCATTCGACTATAAGAATATGTTTCTTAAATATTTTTCTTGACATGCAAATAGTTCAAACATATGTACAGAATATTTGGGGGTCAAATACACTATATTCTCTGCTATAAAACTTTTTATAAAAACTTACGTCTGTGTTAGGTGAATTCATAAGCTCCTGCTGCGTGTCGCTATCAAAACAAACCACAACGTCATCTCTCTTAAAATCATTACTGATCGCATCTGGTTCTTCGTCCTCCGAATCGCTAATCACCAAAGGTTTAACGCCCTTATTGGTCGCTATAACCGGGCTGGGAGAATTTACAAACGTCTCGGGACTATCTGTTAATTTCATTACTTTTCTTGGCACTGGTGCCGTCAGAGTTTGCGATTTCTCTTCATTATACATATCTTCCACCTGCATCTTGGTAATAAACTCTGTCAGGGGTATCTGTTCAGTATTATGAGCCATTGTGAAAGTTTCCACTCTTTCACCCGCACCATTAGTCACAACCATACCATCGCCGGATGCAAGTTTTCTAACGTCAAATACATTCTGGGTGTTCAAATCAATAAAATCCAAAGTATTTTTCAATTTAGTTGCTTGATGTATTTGGGTACTTGCTATGAAAATATCGTCTTTGTCAGAATTAATATGAACTGGTGTTGGAGCAGGTGGAGGTACAGATTTTGGAGGCGAAGTTTGAACATTTTGTTCCTTCATCACAGGATACTGAATTTTACGAGTTTGTGTTATTTTCTCCTTTGGAGAAGTCTGGACGGATATATTAAGTTTCACATAATCGCCATCAGTTTGTATGGCTTGATGTGAAAGAAGATCAGGATGATTTGTATCATTACTGCTAAGTATCACACTGATATTCGAAAATTTCGGTTGCAAAATTTGCAAATGTTTATGAATCAGCGACAACTTGTCGAAATTTTCGCCGCCTTCATTCTCGACTGTATCGGAATGGAAAAATTCTGTTAACCGCTCAGTTAAATCGTTGTACTGACTGAGAAATTGTTCGCACTTATGTTGTAATGTTTCATTACTATTCCCCGCCGAATTTTCAGTATTCTCTTTGATACTTTCAAGTCTTTGCGAATTTGTCGTCGCGGAATCTTTAGAATTATTCAACTTGTTTTTAACCTTAAATCTTTCGCAATATTTAATCGTCGGAGATGTAAGTTTCTCAGTCTCGTGGGTTTTTTCTTCTTTACTAAGTTCAAACCCTTTTAAAATACTCTCTATCTCAACGTTGCAAATTTTTGATGTTGGTTCCCCATGAGAAGTTGATGCCGATTTGATTTCGCTCGTTTTTGCTGACGGTAGTATCTGTTGCGAAGACAACATAGTGCTAAACTGCGAATCTTGTAAATGACTCCCCGAAAGTTCACTATTTTTGTCAAGTTTTTCTTTTTTATCATTTACCTGCCGATCATGCCGGGAAATTTTCGCAGATTTTTGCTCGGTACACGACGAAACATCAGGATTTGCAGAGCTACTTCCACTGGTACTCATCTTTTTAGCGTCATTCTTAGTACAAACCACTTTAAGCTTTTTGGGAACACAGTCGATTTTATCAGCAAGCTTTGCAAATTTATCAACTTGGCTCCAATCAGTTTTCCCCTCGCCACGTTTCTTTTTAACTTTCTTCTGCTCTGCTTTCTCGTCAATTTTATTCAGACATTGTTCTTCAAATTCTTTGCAAATAACAGATTTCGTCAATGGATTACTATCTACATCTTCAATACGAGATTCTTGCAAGTCAATATCATCGACTGGGGAGTCAAATATTTTGGGATCAAGCTTAACTTTTTCTACTTTCTGCATAGTCACACTAGTTGATACATTTGTAAGGGATTCCAATGATCTGTAATGACGACCGTAGTTTTGTTCTACTGCTCGTCGCGGTGGTAAACTGCGTCGCTTTGCAACACGTTGCGATACGGACACCAAATTTTTGGGAATTCGTTGATTTTTCGTATTTCCAGGAATATCCTGCTGGGTTATTGACGTACGTTGGAACATATTATGACTGTTTTGCAACCATCTAAGGACATGCTCCTTGTAGGGTTCAACAACTTGTCCGCCATCGGATTCAGTTTCTTTGTTCACAAACTTTTTCGGAGATAGTTTCTCAGGTGATTTTGTGGCATCCTTCTTAGGTTTCGCAATTGCCTTCTTTCCCTTAACGTCCGATGTTTTCATTTTATCTTTAACAATCGAAGTCGAACATTTTCTTAAGAGATTTACGGTTCTTGACTTCGGTTTTGCCTTTCGAGGTGGCGAACTTGCCTCATGTGATTTAGGCTGCTCCAAGCGTTCTAGAAAGATATTAAATCAAAAACGCCACCAATCTTTTATTGATAAAACTAACTTGGTACAGGAGAGGCATCCTGGAATTGTTTCCATATGTCTTGCACGAATGCTAAGGCACCGTCGGCTTCATGTGCAGGTTTCGCACTTCGTTGGTTCGTGTTCGATGTACATAAGGGGCACGTATAATTTCGTCCATGTGAAGTTTGCTCCAAACACACCTTGCAAAATATGTGACTGCATCGTAATTCTACTGGATTTCTGAGAATCTTTTTACTACAATTCAAATATATACGTTGGAAAATTGTGAGGTTATGTCGGCAACAACTTTATGTTGAAATTATTGTTCTATGAACTTACCAAATGCGACACTTTACAATGGAAAGGAAATCCTCCACGTTTGACTGTGGGGAGTAGCACGGGTTGGTTTTTGTTGCCTGCATCATGCTAAATTTATGATAATTACATGTTACATGAATTTTCGACTGGCGCCTAAAATTTTGGCGAATTTTGAATTGTCACACATCTTTCAGCGTTATATTGGCAGCACTGATAGTTTTGTTTATTTGTATATATATACAACCGTTTATAATTTAGAAGAAGACACGTTTGTTATGAATTTTTTATATATTTCATTTAGGATTTGTGGCAGAGTATTGTAAAGTGTGAAGGCCAACAATCCTTTAACAATTAATTAACAATAAAAAAGAAATAGATGTTAAACAATAAGTGCAAGGGCGCTGCAATCGCTGATGTCCAAAATATATTTGAATTTTTGTTTTCATTGTTAACTGCAAGATTTGCAGGCATCTGCTTTAGGTTAAGTATATCATTAACGCTCATTAAAATGTAAAATATCACCCAC
Source organism: Mimaenictus wilsoni (assembly GCA_027575185.1). Lineage (NCBI taxonomy): Eukaryota > Metazoa > Arthropoda > Insecta > Coleoptera > Staphylinidae > Mimaenictus > Mimaenictus wilsoni. Next base: position 77,700 of record JAODAC010003709.1, read on the forward strand.
ATTTCATTTCTTATAACATGGCAAATATTGAAGATTTAACAAGTTGCTTATACTCTTACGTTTTGAGTAAGAAAACACTCGTTGTACAACATATACGGACAAATAAAGCTATTAAACAAGTAGACTTTCCATCAGCAGCAATATTTATATCTACCCTTGATCATAAATTAACGAAGAGTACATGAAACCTACCGTATGCGGAAAGAACATGGGACCATTTTTCCGTTGGTGACAGGTTTATGTACAGTCATGATTATCCATACCTCACTATCAGCGCTACAAAAAACGCGCGATTTTGATACCAAAAAAACTGTAACTGATGCTTCAGCACAGATCATGTGCTTCAGTACCTAAAACTAGCATAGATCATCTATGATCCGCTCGGGCTAGCAGCGTAAGTGCTAATTTTCTCTTTTTCGTTATTTGCCTACTTTCTTCGATATCATGGTAGACAAACAAATTACATTTAGTTTTATTTATCGGGAACTGCACAAGTTTCGAAAGTGCGTTAAGTGGTGTAGAGATAAAGGGCTTCTTTATAAAACATAGAGCGTAAAAAAAACCATGGTAATTAAGGCATGAAAAGACATCTGTGATGGTGACACATGGAAGTGTGGGAATCCAGATCACGAGGGAAGAAGTATTCGAATAGACAGTTGGTTTTCTAAATCCCGATTGTCTCTCCACATTTTATTGTTGACACATGTGGTGTAGAAACACATCTAACGAGACTATCGAATACGAATTACAAATGGCCACACAATGCGAAAGCGTTGAAACAATATTGGGTGGGCCGGGCAAAATAGTAGAGATTGACGAATCTAAATTCGGAAAACGAGTGGAAGGAAAATGGGTGTTTGATGGGGTGGAAAGAGAGTACCTGAAGTGTTTTATAGAGGTCGTGGAGTCCAGAGATACCCTCACCGCAGTTATTAAAAAAAAGATCAGACCAAGTACAATAATCAGTGATTGCTGGATGGCTTATAGGGGTCCTTAGTAAGAAGGGTATACGGATCTAACAGTGAATCATACCCTTCGCTTCAAAGATCCCATAACCAGTGCTTCGATGTAGTTAGTGAACATCGAAGGAACATGAGGTGCCGTGAAACGTCATTTGCACAGGTAGGTTACTTTAAGATTTCTATTTCTTTCATATTTATTAAACTTAAAAATTATCTAGTATGTATGTCGACGCTCATAATTGGGAAAAAAACTAACCTAAAAGATATTCAAAAATAAACTAACCTAAAACAGAGTCAGAAAAAGACTTATCTCTATTATAAAAGTACATCGTATATATTTTTAAACACTTAAACATTTCACACATAATATTATTCAAATGAAATTAATTAAGTTGCGTTACAAGTGAAAATAAATGCCAATTCTTCGCAAACTGGATAAATCTTATCCAGCGTATGGCGTATGCTCCTGTCATATACAACTATTATCTTGCGGATTTGCAAAAAACGAATTTACTCGGCAACGAGATCAACTTGAATCATTGATAAATCAAGCATGTAACGCTGGTATTTTTTATAGAATGCATGCGCCGAAGCGACGCTCTTAAAACGAATCTTTGCGTGTCTCTCCTTTGGCGAAATTTCGAGACTCTGAAAATCAAATATTGCACATGTCACGACAAAATTTACTCGAACATATTGTTGGTTGATTGCACCGCATTTACCCATTTTCACTGGGGTATTCTTATGTACCTTATAATTCGTAAAATATCACATAGTTCATAGCGAAATATAATGTAGTAAATATAATATAGAGAGCATATTTTCAGTTGTATGCATGGTATTTTGAAATAATATGCATTATTATAAGACGTATCATTAATCGATGGCAATTGTTTTATAATACTGGTATTTTTTGTTATTACTGTCATACAACAATTTAAATGTTGGAAAAAAATGTGTAATGTAACTAACTAGATACATTCGGTAGGATAATATATAATTCAAACAATTTAAAAGTTAATAAAACTTGTTTAAGTTTATAAAAATGGAAGAGTTGTTGAGTGCTATTCCACCGAATGTAAAATGATCTTGTAAATGAGTTCTGAGACGTAATTCTGTTTGGTTGAGTTTAGATTTATCTACAATTGCGAGAATTGTGAGTTAAGTACATGCTTATTGTTTATAAAAATAGAAAATATCGATCACATTTCATACCTTACAATAAAAATGGAAAATATTGATAGATTATCACCCGTTGTTTGTACTCTTTTGTTTTCATTGTTTCCGTATAAAGTGAGGTGAAATCGCAACCTCTTTATAAGCTCTGTTAATTAACATACACGCAATCTTTGCATTTAATATAGTAAAATATCAAGTAGTATCAAATGAAATAGTAACATGAATAAAATTTAGCTATTTTCGATATTTCAACTTCTACCAATAAAAATGGAACTGAATGTCGACTAACAAACAAAATAAACATTTTCTAAATTACTCCAACGAAAAAATCAAAAGCAATGAAAGAATGAATGTCGCCGATCGCCCATCAAAGATTCGTGGCGTCATTTCTGAAATTAGATCTTACCTGAAGGTGGCCGATGTCAGTACACATTTTGCGCAAATGCGTCTCGGTGCTAGTCGCCGCTAGATTGCGCACGACGACGACAGGTGTGTCGAGGAGTGCGTCATCCTTGGCGAGTACTTTACGCGTGGAGAGAAAGCCGGCGGTGAGCTTCACTTTGCCACCGGCATCAACCGCAGCGGAGCGCGTGGGCGCCGTGCCCGGTTTGATCGTTACCTTCATGGTAGGCGTGCTGAGCAGCGCGACTTTGTCGTTGTCGGCGCGTGTTAGCACACGTAGATTTGGATTGGCATTACCGGCGATGCGCGCCATCGCCGGCTTGATGCAGCGCTGTTGTGTCGTTTGCAACGCAGGGATGTCGTTCACTTGACCGCTCTTCTTCAAAATCGCCAGCTTACGTTTGCGTTCCTTTTCAGCGAAGATCTCCTCACGCTTCCGCTTCTGCTCTTCGATCTTCAGACGATAGGTGCGTGTTTCTTCGTCTTCTTCTATTTCAGGGCTTGGGTTCTGAAGAAGAAGAAAATAAGAATAATCTTAAAGTATCGAAAGAAATTATCGATATTTATTGGCAACAAAGTATGGTTACTGAAAGTATTGTATATATTAATATCGAAAGAATCCTGAAAGTATCGATACATATTGATATCTAAAGTACTGATATCAATATATCGATACATATTGAGATCAAAAGTATCGAAAAAAAAGCATCGATACTTATTGGTATTGAATGTATCTTATCTTGAAAGAGCCAATACTAGAGAATGGATATATCGATAATATCGAATATTAATTATCGATATAGATACCAAAATATCGAAAGCAAGTATAGATTCTTATTGACATCGAAAGTATCGTAACTTGTAAATATCTATACATATTGATATCGAAAGTATTATATTGAACGTATCGATATTCAATGCCTTCGAATATATCGAAGGCTATCGGTACCAAAATATTAAATAGAATCTAGACTTAATGTCATCGAAAGTACCGAAACTTAAAATTATCGATACATATTGAGATTGAAAGAAACGAATCTTACAAGTATGGAAAAAAGTATCAATAACTATTGGCATCGGAAGATTCGAAAGCTTAAAGTATCGATACAAATCTAGACCGAAAGTATCTGATCTTGAAAGTAAATATCGATAAAATCAATCAAACCTTAAAAGTATGGCAAACAAAAAATTGAAAGGCAGTATTGTTACTTATGAATATCAAAGGTACCGAAATTAACAGTGAATGTTATAAATCAGCAAAGAAGAAAAAAAAAATTAATTACCTTAGTAAAAGGACCTTGTTCAGTTTCACCCTGCGGCTCCTCTTCAACCTGCTCTTCCGCTTCCTCGTAGTACTCCTCTTGAGTATCTTGCTCCTCTTCATTCTGCTGATATTTATAATCATTCCAACTTCTGCGTTTATGTCCATCTTCACCCTGATCTTCACGCCAATTGTAGTGTCGTTTAACAGGCTGTTGTTGGTACTGCTGCCGATTGTTGTACTGATTTCTTCCTTGGTAACCCCCACGATGCCCATACGAATTGAAATGTGGCCGGAAGGTCCGTGGGCGAAACTGCGTATGATGAAATTCCTGCCTTGGTGGATTATAGTACGACTGCTGCTGTTGCTGCGTATTATGTTGTGGTTGCTGATGAACTATTTGCGGTTGGTAACGCTGCGATTGCAGCTGGAATTGCCCTTGTTCATGAGTAAAACACACAGGCGGTCGTTGCAACAACGGTGCTGAATGCCTCGGGGGTGGATTGAAACTATGATTATTACTTTGAGGATTCGGATTACTCGGAGGATGATTAAATATCGGATTTTGTTGTGGCATCGTGTGAATTGGATTAGGTTCGTAGTAATTCTGAGTGTTCTGAGTTGCATGTTGTGGTTGATGTGTAACCGGTGGTTGAAAATGTGGGTTCTGAAAGTTTTGTTGTGGTGGTGGTTGAAAATGTGGTTGATTCTGTGTAGTGCCTCCATATTGAGGTGGGTAATTGGAATTGCCATTATAGTTTTGTATTTGAGTGTTAGTTTGGGTGGGATACACATTTTGACTGGTCTGTGGTGCATCGTATGAATATTGAGACTGTTGTGGCTGATAGTGTGGAGGATTTTGGATTGGGGGCTGATAGTATTGCTGCTGTTGCATTAGGGGCTGATTTGTTCCTTCATAATAATTTTGATTAGGTTGATGAGGCTGTGGTTGAGGGGCTTGCCACACATTTTGATTCACAGGCTGAACAAATGCCTGATTATTTAATTGCTGTAACAATTGTAAGAATCTATATTTAGAACACAAAGAAAATCATTTCTGAGCATATATTCATTAGAAGATCATTTAGTCATATTAGACTTGTTATCATGTAAAACCGAAAATTATCAATTCCGTTGCTAATAGTTAATGGCACAAATCGAATGTATCGTTACTTCTTGATATTATGAGGACGGAACCTGCTAAATATCCATTTCAAAATGTTGAAAGTATCAAAACTTATTGAAAACGAAAGCATAAAACCTGGAAAGTATCGAAATTTATTGATATCGAAAGAATCGAGAAACGTCTCATTGGTATCCTTGGAAGTATCGATAAATATTACTATCGAGAGTATTGGAAAATATTGCAATTGAAAATATCCATACTTATTGAAATCGAAGGTTTGGAACCTTGAAAATATCGATACTTATTGGTGTCGTACTTGGAATACTTTTGATTTCGTAAGTGTGGTAACTTGTTGCCATCGAAAGTATCACAACTTTAATGTATCAATATGTATTTTATTGAAAGAATAGAACCTTAAAAGTATCGATACTTATTGATATCAAAAGTGTCGCACCTGCCATGTATCGATAGAAGGTATCAATACTTATTGGTATCAAAAGTATAGATAATTATAGGCCCCAAAAATATCGGTACTTAATGTACTGGAAGTATCGAATCTGCCAGGTATCGATACAAATTTGCAACACATGCATCTATTCTTATTGATATTGAATATATTGTACATTGAGAGGTTCCGCACTACAATATAGAAATAATAAATCGATACATATTGTTATCGAAAAACACATCATACTTCTTGATACTAAAGTATCGATACGAATATATGGAAACAACAAATTGATAAGTTGAAAGTCTATCAGAATAATTTTTAAAAAAACTGGTTGATATCGAATCTTGAAAATACCAAAATATAGATACTTATTGATATTGAAAAACGCGCCTGGCGGCAATTACCAGTATTCTTAAAATATCGAAACTTACTTGATGCTGAAGTTGCTGCTGAAATCTCGGCTGGGTGACAAAAGGTGGATTAATAACTCTCCTCTTGGGCTCAAAGTTACGTGGTTTATAAGTGCTTGGCTGTACAGACTGTACAGGTTTCTTCGCTTGCAGAAATGAAGGATTCACATAACATTTCCCTTCACCGATTCGATTTGGACCATTTTTGAAACCACCTCGTCCACGACCTCTGCCATTACCGCCGCGTCCGCGATTAAAACGCTGTTTATAATCGCGATTATTCACGTTTTCACTGTGGCTTGTTTCTTGGGGCTCAGCCTCCTGCTGAATCCTCTCACTGGCAAATTTATCTCGGTGAGTATCCTCATCCTCTTCGTCATCAAGGGGGTCAGCTATATAGTAGAGCAAAAAAGAACAGTAGAATACAGGTTGCGAGTGGAAATCAAGCAATTGGACATACCCTGAAAACTTAGAACAGTCTCATCTGGATCATCATCTCCAAGCAATTTGGCTTCCTCATCGAGTGGAAGATCATAGTCATCGCCATCATCATCACCAAGAAGTGCATCCGCTGTATCACTACAAGTGCAATTAATAAACCACTGCGTTGCTATTTTAAACAAATGAACTTACATATCTGACATTTCGAATGTAAACAATCGATTCAAGATAGATACGATACTCTTTTATCAAGTAATAACTATTCACAAGGAACGTACTATTCAGGTCACAAATGGTTGCAAATAATATTGAATATAACCTATACAAATAAAGCGTTCTATAGCCCCACCACATATATTTTTTAGAAGTTTGAAACTAGGATTTTGTGCCCTATAAGTACTATTTGAATACATGAATCAAAATTGTTGTAATTACGCTTAAATTACAGTATAAACATGTTTATTTTAGTTGATAATTCGTAAGTTTAATTATTTAATATAGGCAACCCAAGAAACGATGTGTCATGCATGAAAGACGATTAGTAACGATGAATACCGAGTATGAAGGCGTGGTAATCGTAATCAGATATTCGTAGATTATTAAGTGCGAACATTGAAGTACAGATGGCTCTGCTATGAACATTTCAAATTGACAGCAGCAGAGAAAATTAATCAAAAGTAACAAATCCGTTCGGGCTGAATGGATCTTCTTTTTCGTCCGGTTGTTAAAGTATATTGTTCAATGGGCATAGATTATTTCCCACGATTATGATACCAGTTGATGGAACTGAATAATTCACTCATTTTGAACAAAAAAATAGTGGGAACCTTATAATTGGAGATAAAGCTTACGCCTTTTAGTAGAAACTACATTTATTCATTACAATAATATTAAATGAAGATAAACGTAATTATTACAAATCGCCGTATACGAATTCAGGGTTGCGCTGAAAAGTTAGCTGCAATGCGTGTTTTGCGCTCGCGTCGCGGTTTGCCGACATGATCCTCCTTCTTTCCGTCGCGCAATTCACGTTCGTCCTTCCCACCCCGTGGCGACCTCTCCTGCGCACTGGACGGCTGCGGGCCACCACGATTTTCTTCATTCCTTCGGCCTATACTCTTTCTAGCAGATTGCTGCGAGCTGTTGCTATTACGATTACGTTGTTGGCGCACGGCCTGCAAAGGCACGAAGGGAACGGACGGCCGGATCTGCTTCTCCGTCATCGGTGGCGGCTGTGGAATAGGTACGTTAGCCAACTGATTGTTTGCTGGCTGCTGATTGAACGATTGCATCTGCAACTGTTGCATCTTCTCCTGGTATTGCATTTGTTGAATGAACATTGCCGCAGGCGGTTGGGGTGGGTGATTGGGTGCCATCCTCGGACGCATCTGCAATGGTGCACCCTGTAGTGCCTGCCGCTGTGCCGGGCTCTGAGGTGGTCGCGGTGCGTATTGATTGTTTGGTGGCACACACCACTGCATAGGTGGCGTTGGGAAATGCATGGGTGGAGCATATGCAGCGCATTTTTGCAGACCTATTTCGGCGGCATTGTCGGCGGCTTCCTGCTTGGTTGAAGATGGCTTCCCCATGATGGGTTGTTCCAGAAAGGGAACTTTTAATTGCACCCGATACAGTTGGGTACATTGGTCATAAAAGTACTGATACAGGGGACAACCGAGACCTCGGCGTTGACATTCATTGAGCAATTGCATGGAATACCCCATAGTAGATGGTACCGGTGCAATTGGGGTAACTGGCGGGAATGGCGCGGATTGTTCCGGGGCCGTTGGGCCAAAGGGAAGGGTTGCCGCTGGTGGTGCAGTCATATTCATTTTCTGCATTTGAGCGGATACATGCTGAAAGACATATATTATTTGGTACCATTTTTAGGTAAATTTAAATGACAACTTACAGCAAATAAATCATTAGCGGTGAGAGAAGCTCCTGTGCTTGGACCAGGCGAGGAAGGTGCTACCTCTGATTTCGTGGCTGCTTGCTGTTTTCCATCGGGCGAATGCTGTCTTTTAGCTTGTGATTTTTCGCGTTGCAGAACCTGTTTTGGTGACTGCTGTTTACGAGATTTATCATTCTTCGCAGTACCCTGCTTGTCAGTATTATTCTCAGGACCTCGCATAAAACCAGGCATGAAATCATTTTGATTCTGACCAGCGTCCTTAAGCTTCTTCGTACGATTCTTTGCATTATTATTACCTTTCTGTCCAACTTGTGAACTTTCAGATACCCTCTGCCTCTCCAAATTATTACTACCCTGTTTATGCTGTGGGGACTGTTGATTCCACGCAGCAAAAGCAGAGTTTTGATTCGCATCATTAAATTTCGATTGATGCGAACTTTGACCTCCGCCAAACGGCGTTGGGCTGTACCCGATCTTCTGGTACAATTGGCCCGGCTTCCCTGTCTTCATTTCCATCTCCCTAGCACCATGCGTTCGGTTGATCAACGATAGCCGCGACATCTTATAACCACGATGCGGAGGACAATTTAGTGCCATGCCACCCGGAAATGGTTTATCGAAGAAGATATCGTAGAGGAAGTCTTCGGGTTTGCCAGTCGCCGTTTTATGAATCGCTATAATCGTCCCCGCGAGGCCCAGTGGTACCGTGTAGCTCTCGCGCACGTTCACGACGCGGTCGTAGAGCTGGAAAGTCACCTTCGGGTCCGGTGGCACGTTGCCCATTAATAGGCCCGGCTGGAACAGAGACTATCTGTTAGAATACGACACCTTTTCGTAAATATTTACATGCTACAATATTTCATTGATGATACCTCGTAGGCGACGAATGCATTTCACCAACAAGTGTGCATAATAATAGATACCAAGAACAAGAAATATGCAAACGAGGAGAAATATGGAAAACATTTATAGACAGATCTATGCGCATGTCATGCAATATCTTTAACATATTGTCATTGCCAAACATTTCATTAAAACAATGTTCAGTATGATACTACTTTAGTATATCGGCCCGAAATTGTCAGAAGATATAGATATATATTTTGTTATTAAAAGTATCGAAACCTGAAAGTGTAGATACTAAAGTATCGTTACTTATCGGTACTTGAAATATAGATGTATCAAACCGAATATCTATATTCATGGACACCGATAGTTTCTTGATTACCCTACAATTCCTACAATTAAACAGTATATTAGATGTCTAAATTATTGAATTCCAATGTATGTATGTAAATAATTATAGCATCTAATGCATATGCAAATTGAGTGAAAAGCGGAAAAGATGTAGACATAATAAACCGAACTAACATGCCTTATGCCATAAACCGAATGTCATGCCATATTATTAACATATGTCTGAAGTATGTCATTAAATCAATTTTCACTTTACGTCAGTTCTGTAGTGTTTTGTTAAGTACATTGACCACAAGAAATTTGATGCAGCCTTAAGATGTCGAATCCATTACCAGGCACCCAATCGCATCAAAAATTCAACTTTTGGATAACGCCGAACAACTACGCATTTGCCCTGATTTGTTGGAGCAACACATTTGGAAATGCCCGAAAATTTCCACAGCTCTTCGAAAAGTACGGCCATCTTCAGATTCTCCTGCCCTATGCCGTGGTTACCATCTTCCTGGTTATGCCCTTCCTCTTCGCTGAGCTCGCAATTGGTCAGTATTCAAACAATGGCTTTGTTAATATGTGGCGAATGGTACCAATTATGCGTGGATTGATTTGGCCGATGGTAACCATAACATTTTTTACCATCCACTATGGTCTCTTCGTCACCGCACATTCCGGCTACTATCTTTTCAAATCCTTTGAGACAACTCTCCCATGGACACGCTGTGATCCAAGCTGGGCGACCGAAGTGTGTGCAAATATTCTGGACCCACCGACGGGACAAAATCTCAGCGGTACGCAGAGTAGCGTCGAACATTTTTACCGCGAGCTTGTGCTAAGCGAGAATGCGATTACTTTCTCCGAATTAAATGTACGTCTTTTTTTCTATATTATTTTTACGCTCACCGTCGTCGGTATGTGCCTCGTCAATCGTGTAAAAACCGTTCAAAAACTACAAGTTTGTCTCGTCGTGGTGCCATTCATCCTGCTGGGGGCACTTACTGTAACGTTATTTATGCAACTAACGAACTTATCGGATTTGTCGATTATCCTGCAGCCCGACTTCGAAGTATTGCTTGATTATCGCATGTGGGTAGATGTGGTGAACAATGCCCTGACGAATGTTGGCCTTGCGATGGGCGGAATTGTATGCATCGCCGCCCACGGCAAGTTCCGTAGTAACATCTACTCGCTGGCTGTACTTACGCCCCTCTACAATCTGCTCTTTGATATGATGTTCACCCTTTTTGTGTATGCAATCTGGACGATGGCGTTGGAAGCAGGAAGGAAGAATCCAAATTTCGAGGCACTTTTCAATTCAAATGCATCTTTGCTCTTTGTGCAGATACCCACCGTCCTTCTAGAACTACCAAGCCATGCCCAACTATGGACAATCGCTTATTTCACCTATCTCTACGTGATTGGACTTAGATACGTGCTCTTTCTACTTTTCACCCTTACGTCGGCCCTTCATGAAACCTTCCATTGTGTCTACCACCTTCGTCGTTACTCCATCGCTGTGCTGTGTTGTATAATTATGTTCGTAATGCCTCTATACATCTCCCCAGTCGGTTTTTTACTCTTCGAAGAAATGGAGCACTTTAATAGTTCGACTTTCATCACACTCGTTGCGATGTTTGAATCCATTGCTATATTCTACATCTACGACGCGAAGAAACTCCTTGTTGACGTGCAATTCATGCTGCATAAACGTAATTATATTTTGCAATATGTTTTATATGCACTTCCAATCATCTTCAGTGCTGTTGCAATATCCAACGTTCACGAGTGGTCATGGACGCAACGCGCATATAGAACCTTCTGGATTTTCATAATTCAATGTGTAGTCTTGTGTTTAATGTTTGGGTTGGTGGTCTCGCATTTCATCACGTACATGGTGTCTAACTGGGAGATGAATTACAAGCAGTTACTTCAGCCGGCGAACAATTGGGGTTGCAGCAATGAAGAAATGCGTAGAAATCGCGAAGCTTTCAAGACTGAGGATAATCCCCAATTTTCTTACCAACAAGATATGTACGAACGCACACTTTCGGCATTAAACTCTGCGTAATCAGCATACAATAAAATTATAAAATTTTTGTAAAACTCATATATTTTCAGTTCATGTTGCTTTTTTGGAAAACGGATTTTTCACAATACAGTTTTTACATTTTTAAGTATAACATAGTCTATATATGTAAAAATGTATTTGTTCTAGTTCGTTGGAAAAGAAACACTGTAATCAGATATTTGGGACGTAACAAATGTACTCAGTCGTATTTAAGTCAACATGGACAATGGGCAATTTATTAGAAGCAGAGTGAGTAACCTTTTTATCATTGTGCCAATAATATAGGGATTACTCTAATTGTATTCAAAAAAATTTGAACACATTTCTGATTAAGTAATTAAGGATTCGAAAATAAAAAGTGATGTTTCCGTAATTTCACGGAATAAACCAAGTTAACATTGCATTCCATAAAATCAACAAATAATGTTCTTCAATTTTCAATGCCATCTAGGTGACTTGTTTCTCTCAAAAATCTGATTTGTTGCTCAACGAATAATGTATGAAAAACAAGACCAACACGAACTTCAGAATTCAATTATGAAAGATTGGGATCTGATAGACAACAGATGAACGCGTTCGTTTGTGTTTAAATATTGGACTTGCAAAAATAGGAATGCAATAGGATGAATGATGTGACATGCTAATGTTAACTAAAAGAGGTATTAGTGTTGTTTTGAATAATGCCTCAAAACGGATGATATTTTTGATCCGAAATATTCCAAAACGCTTGTCACACTTGATGAGCATGCGTGGTTTTAGAGTTTTAAAAGAGATGCAGCAAATGTATTGGTCAGACAAGAGCTAAGCTCTAAAGCCACGTCACACACTCTCTAAGTGTGAAAAGGAAACTTTATTCAGGCAGTCATATCCATGCAAAAAAACTTAGTGGAACACTATAAATACTCAAGGAATAAATAATCCACATACAAATTAAGAAAATTACTGCCCTTACCTTATAAAGTAAAAATGGCTTCACTTGCATCACAACACTATCATTCATAGCACTTCTCTTCAGATGATCATCAACAATTTTCTCTAATTGCTTCACGACATCGGGTTCAGTATGTGAACTGCCACAATGTTGGCGTTCTATCGAAAAATACTCTTGACTCTTCAACCAATTGACTATTTCTTTCACCGTATCACCACTTCTATAAAACATATCCAATATACCAATATTATATATTGTAAAAAAGGAAATTGCAAAAGCTTACCCGTTATCTTCCGGAAATAATTCATACTCATAATAAACATCACTATTTTTTGTTTCCAAAAATGCAAACATCTTTGGATATTTTTGATAGTAACTATGTACTAAATCGATAGCTTTCTCTGAATATAGCCAGGAATAATCCTTCTTAGTGTACCCAGGAATCTCTTCATTTTTCTTATTAAATTTTAAATTTAACCCAATATTATGTTTGGGAGCATCTTCCATTAATCCATCGCGTTTTGCACCCGTTAGTACAAACATAGCTCCTGTAATACGCGAAAACAAACGCTTCGAGAGTTTCGTCGAAGTGGCGGCAATATGTACAGGTATATACGAAGTCGTAAGTTTTTGTTCCAACATATAGAGGCTTTTAAAGTTCGGTTCGTCTTGTACGTCAAGTGAAATTTTCACGCGTCCTTTCTTTAGTGATTCTTCACTATCTTCAACCTAATTTTAATAAATGTAATAATTTAAAAATTTTGGAAACAAAAAAGAAAAATAGTAAATTGCAATAAACATACTTTGCCCTCAAAACCATAATGTGGCAGTCCAATCATGAAACATCTTGAACCAAGAGTAAATATATCCTCGATGTTATGATATGGTTTGAATGTAGGATTGTATTGTTGAATCTCCTTTACGATGGTTTGTAACGGATAGGCGGTGGTCGTATCAGCCCATTGTTTCTCCAGATTAATGCGACCTTGCGAGGTAAATTCATATTTGCGACCAGTCATCAGTTTGCAGTGCACTAAGATAGTTGTCGCACCGACATCTATTCCCTTTTTATCACGATACCTGAAGGATAAGTATATTCGCCTAAGTTTGGGGAGACTTATTTGATTACGGGGGACTTACAATTCAATAATTCCATTTTTTTCAATTTGCCAATTATGTGCCACGTTACCTTTGTTGTGTTCTACGTTGTATTCTCCAGGAACGTTGGATGAATGATATCGATAATCTTGAGTTGAAATTGATACAACTCTGTAAAGGAAAATTAAGTCTAGGAGATTCTCTTAATCCACTATTGCGAAGCATAATAATGATCGAAATAGTCAAAACTGATCTGCAACCTCTTCTAAACACATGTAACATCACGACTAAAGACTTTTATAGCGATATTTCCATACTGATACCAGCAACAATAACTTATCGAATGAATAAAAATTGTACATAGTAAAAGAATGTCAGGTCACAGTAACTCAATATAGAAACAAGAGATTATTATTCATGCAATTTTAGCATACCGCCCAAAAGAGGAGAACGTGCGGTATTATCAAGATGAGAGCGTTGCGCCAAATATGCAAAACGCTAACGGATATGGTAAGAAACGAGGATGTCCGAGAGATGTTAGGTCGAAAATATTAACGACTGGACAAACTACAGAAGGAAAGGATGGAACGCAAATATCAACAGGATCCAGGCCAAGAGGAAAACGGTCCCCTGGATGCCCTAGAAAGCGATGGAATGACGTAATAGAAGCACCGAGTTAATGAAAGTATCCACAAAGAACGCACCTACAAAACAATAAAATCAATTTCAACTATTGCGGCTGAAACAAGAGTCGTGGCAGCAGAAACAAAGCAAGCCATATGCAATATTGAAATACGAAGCCTATGAGTACTAAGAGGTCTAGAATGTGAAGTGCGATGGGTATGTCTGTGGTAAGAATAACACACTGGGAGTACGTACGTTATGGGACGACTCATGACCTACGTACTCAGAGGACATGGCTTAATAATGGCTTGCAAAAACAGAGATCACATAATTATCTCAAAGATCATAGTCCACTATGATTTTGTTGGCGATTGAATCGTCCATTGGCAAAAGTATCGGAACATAAGATATCAATATTTTCGACACTTATCGATACCAGACATATCATTTTACAAAATAGTATCGATACTTATTGCTATCATTACTTTCTTAACACCCTCACCCGTGGAAATTTGTTTTGTCCAAATTTGGAAAATACTTACAATGCTTCAACTAAATGTGGCCAGGTCACAAAGACAACTTTCCCTAGAAGTTGTTTTGCAATACTTTCAGGTGCTTGCAATGGTTTTGGTACAATTTCCATATACAAAGTTTCACCACGACTAGGTTGATCAAAGACTTTTACTCCACCCTTCTTTAAATAACTCTGGAAAAGAATTGTATTTTTAAAAATCTAAAAATTATTTCTTACGATTTGTAAAATTTACCTTGTACTGTAAATGTTTAGTTGTTGGAAATCCGGGATAATAAACATCAAACAACGCACCAGGAATCGCACTTTTCACAAGTTTCTCCGCTGGAACTCGAATGTCGTCATTGTTAATCAATGTGCACATCGCATGATTATTTTTCACAGGCGGAAAGTACTCCGGTGCTTCATATTCTTCCAAATTATTAGACGTATACTCATAAATCAACATAGGTCCATGGGTATTTCTTTTAACTTCCTCAGGAGTTAACTCATCATTGCAAGTCTGCATCGCGCCAAGTAAACGCTTCTCGTCAATAAAAGGAATTAATACTACCGCCTCCCAATCTTGTTTTTTACCATTCAAATCCGTGTTGAAATTAGTCGGGTAGTAATCGTAGATCGGTGAGTTTGGATCTTCCATAAGGCGATGATAACAGTTGGGTAGGAAGTTCTTCGAAGCAGTGGGCAATACACCCAATAGTTGCTCATACGGTTTGAATGGTGTACCCAGATCAAAATCGATTTTAAAATCTTTGAAATCCTTGATATCGGAGATGAATGGCGCATAATGGTGTTCGTAATACCACGACCATGAACATACTCCATTATAATAATAATTTAAATTCCACTGAATTGCACGGACGTAACCCTCGGCTTGTGAACGCATTACTTCACTGTCACATAATTAGAAAATTGATTATACATTTTTATAAAACTATATTCGAGATCAGTTCTATCCTAAATAATGTAATACTCACGGTGTAACTTGCTCATATTGAAGTTTATTCATGTAGTAATCTTTTTTGTGTAGTTTAAATTCAGCGTCTAGTAAATCATCCTCACTGTAGCTTTCTGATTCGGATTCAAGTGCTTCCGAATCGTTGTCTTCCATTTCATCAGCTAACGCACCAAGGTTTTCCTCCGAAGGTTCAATAAACTGAAAAGTTTCACAAGAAATATTCTATAGAAAGCTGTAGACAAATTTGTTGATAACTTTCATTAAGATTATCAGAAATGTATTGGTATCTATAAATAGTAATGTATCCGATACTGATACATTAAGTTTCGAAGTGTACGCTTCACAAGGCAGCCTTAGGTTAAAGAGAGGTCCTAAAATGCAGTAGGTCAAGGGAGTTCCGAACAAGGCAGGGAGTGCGGCAAGAGGGAAGTCTAAGTCCACTCCTATATAGAATCTATATGAACAAGAATTGAGAAAATGTTGATCAGAAGTAGAAGTGGGATCAAAATAAATGAAGACGATAGGTATAAGGTCATGTGCATTTGCCGATGATATGGCTCATTATTCCATGATGACTGGAAAAGCGGGATTAAAAATGAACAAGAGGAAGACAAAAGTAATGTGTACAACGACGAAAGGCATCGACAACTACGAAATACGAAATGTTTAAACGGAAATAGAAAAATTCAAGGAGTATAAATTTCTGGAAGTGATAATTACCTAAATCCCAAAGTATTAAAGAATGTATAGAAAAAAGAGAACTGGACTGGTGGGGCCATATGGAAAGACTAGACAGTAAAGCACAAGTAAGGGATATTCTTACACGAAGAATTTTAGAGAAGCAACCGTAACTGTTCTCACAAATTAATTATGTATACCTAATAATTTAACAGAAGATATAATGAGAATGAAATATTCATTCAAATTTTGAATCAAAAAGTTTTTTTATAAAATGCGTATTACTATTTTGTGATTTATCAAATTTTATTAAAGCAGTATAAAATGAATTGGAACTAACTTACCATATCTTCGGTGGCTTTAATTAATGCAGCAAGATCAGATTTCATCGGTTTCGCCTCCTCGCCTTCAAGCGCACCAAAAAGACTGCTATGACCATCCTCAGCCTGCCATTCTTCCAATTTCTTCGGTTTATACTGTGATTGGTACGAAAAACATTTATTGCATAGATAACTCCAAATCGAAATAACATTTTCTTACACTTGTCCGTTCTTTGTCATTAGGCCTTCTTCCAGTTTTTCCCTCAAAATACTTCAAATCAGCATATTGTTCGCTAAAGTGCTCCATATCAACACAGCACAATGCCGCCATAAACTTCTCAAAACGCTCCAAATTCAGTTTGCCATTTTCATTGATATACCCATCAAATGAAGGCAAAACTTTCATATAGGCGTTGTACAACAACGGTAACGCACCATTTGCAATATGCAAATTAGGTAAGTGCGGAATAAAATCATTCCCTACTAGAAATCCCATTAAAACCTAAAATGCAACAAAATATTCATTTATGATTTTCGGTCCTCATTTTGGGAATATTCAATGTAATTACCCAATCGTCAATAATGTTTTCTATGTTGTAACCAAAAGACAAACTGTCTTTAAGAGAAATAAACTCCTGCTCTAAGTACTCACGCATTAAGGACAAATGCAGCAAGTAGAACGTGATCTGTTCGGGCACGTTCTTGCGTTTTTGATTGCTCTTTTTGCCGAATTTCACTTCTTCGCGAAGGAGGGAAAAGTGCGGCTCGTGTGTGCATAGTCCCAACATCATTAAATCTGCGTCCAGGCCGTATAAACAATGTCTTGTATTTGGATCATGGCCTGGTTGCGCTCTCAGGTAACGAATATAGTCCATGATTTTATGTTCACCTTCTCCAGGCGTCTGAAAAAACATTTGCATTTAATTTTCATAGTTATCAATAAACCTTTCAGATTTGGACAAAAAGTACATGAATGAAATAATCATTGTTTTAGAAAATTGCATACATTGTCCGATTTTCTTATTTAAATGTTATTTTTAGGGGGACGAAGAGTTCTGCGCGAGCTTTTATAAATATTCATTTGAATGTTCTACAAATATTTTAGTGAAAATAAGAGCTGTCTATTGAAAGACAAAGAGATTTCTAAATATAGATTGTGTAGGTTTAAAATTATTATATTAAACAGGGGCCTGATGACCTTTTGTCCATCAGGATGACTATTATTTCTGCGTATGCCTGAGTAACTGTCATAATTATGAGGGCGCCTTGCCTGCCTCATCTGTTTAACTCCTTAGAGTGGGGCGAGCAACCCGCGCCCCCGTCAAGGTGTTATGCTCGACCTACGTCTCAAAATCTCAAGTGGCCTAGAATGCTTCGAAGGTCGCAGGTTGTTCATCCCTACTTATATGATTAGTATATGTTGCAAAAGATTTGTGATTTAAGGATGTAATTTTATTGTTTCTGACATTAATCATGCTAAGCCAGGTAATGATACTGCCTTGGATGCAAAAACTGAAAAAATGTATCAGGAAAGTCGACGGAACAAATATCGATGCGGAAATATAGAATGTTTTCTGTTCTAATTACTGCTAGACATATCGATATATCGATTTTTATTGATGATCTTCTTGTACCCGCTGTGCAGAGATAGGCCGTTGACCAGTGTTTCTTCCATTATATTTCTGCGCATTCCCATTTTCCGTTGAATAGGTTGCTAACCTTCTATAACGACAATTATATATGTGAGATTGGTTGCCGGACCGAGTAGAGATGATCACAACCAGGATTTGGACCTGGAACCCTCTGCATGGTAAGCAGAAATCTTACCAACTGGGCTACTACGCTTCATGTTTATTGAAATCTAAATCAGCTAGAGTTAATGAGTCATTGAAATTCATCTTGGGGGATCGCCCACCATCGATATATTGATATTTATCCATATACATCCATATATATCCATATACATCCATATATTTTGACATGCCTAATTACTGCATCATTACTGTATATATTTTGTGGTACTTTTCGAAAACGATTGTTAGCAATTAATATTTCATCAAAGTACAGATTTCAGAAAAAATATCTAAAGAATCGTTATAGGTTTTAAAAATAAATGCGGTAGTCATCTGAAAACCCTTGTGGAAGTTGATCGTATAATGCACTCTTAGCGAACCGACAAAATAAGGACTGTCAATAAACGCATGCGCAAAAGCAGTAATGTCCAGCAAGACAACAGGATATCAGGCCGCCCATGTCATTTTTTTCAGCTATAATGTCTATATGTTGGAGCCGTTGCATGGCTACAAATACATTTAACTTGCAAATCATTTCCTTCGTCTGTCAAACTGAATTATTACGTTTACCCACAACATCCATTACTTCATTTCACTTTTTTCCTCCTATATAAACATTCCAAGTAAGCAATGAATAAACAAAAAGCTCTCCTCGAATTGTGCGAACGTGAAAAATTGTACTACACCCCGTATGAAAACTATCGCCGAAATTACAAACTCCGCCCAATTACATCAAAATTCTACGCGCGACACGAAGGGCCTACACAAGTCGGTGAAATCATAGTAACCGTTGACGAAATCAACGAGCACATTGCAACAGGTCCTAAAGAGCACAACCCATGGCCCGCTACCGAAAACCAAGTATACGGCTGGTTCAGCGAGCCTCTGGTGAAGATTAACGTCAACGATCGCCGTTTAGTGAGCCCACATCTAAGTCACGAGTTTATCCGACATGAATTGCAAATGCAAAAGGACCGACACTTCCAGAAAGTCGAGAAATTCACCGGCGTTCCTTTCCTACTACAGTAGTCAACCCAAAAACACCGAAAACAATGACTTACCTCGTGGCCCGACAAAATTATTTTGCACTTTTGCCAAAGTGGATCGGTGCTAATCTTATTTACAATAAAATATTTCAACTGCTCGTGCAACTTGGCCATGAAGACCGTTCCGGGCGTTATGCAATTTGAATCGAATCTCGACTGCTCTGGCAATGCTTCACTTTTCTCGCGGGCCTTCAGTTCGAGTTTCTCCGCTTCTTTAGCAGTGCGAAAACGACGTCCACGCTGCTGGTTCATCTTCGCCCTTGGAGCCACACCATCGATGGCCATAAAAAACAGTTTGTGTGGCTTGATCATTCGAAACAGCACTTCAATATAGTGGAATATATCCGAGAAGATTTTTTCCTCTGTGATTCGGAAGTGTGGATCATAGTCATCCGGATGTGAGCACATGTGGATGATACCATTCATATCGAGGTATAAGTTATCAAATTCGGGAATCTGAAAAGTTGCGGCAGTTGAAGGCATCTTTGTGATGATGGCAATAATAACTTGGTTATCTTACCTGATACTCTTTGAGCAGCTCGGTGAGGCATGGATACCGCTCGGAAATGTACCGAAAGAACTTCGGCACACCCATTTTGCGCTTTTACACAATCAAAATACACACAATAAAACAATTACTTGCGATCGGTAAGTTTAGTCAGTTATTTAAAAAAAGATCAGCGTATATAATAACCGCGCAGCAGGTCAAATCATACTTAGAGTGATGTGATGCACCATGGCAAATTATGTCGCCAGTAGTGCGGGAAACAGCTGTAGAAGTAAATTAATTCCATGTCTTCGATGTAGATGGCAACATATGCACTATTCTGGTTAATACAATTTATAATTTAATTTATTTTTGTTATTTAATTAAATTTACAATTCTTATTTATAATTAGAATTAATCTGCGGAATTAAAGGTTTATAATTAGATATACTGATTAAATTGCAAGAGGTTAAAATATAAAGTTTTATCCTGTATCTTGCAGACATGTCAGAAAAATATCGATGATATTGATGTATCGGCCTCAAAATTTCGATATTTATCGATAATTTCATTTTTCATAATATCGATATATCAATATCGAAATTTTTAA
>JAODAC010003710.1:0-34140 GCA_027575185.1 Mimaenictus wilsoni
AGCAAACACCGGGCAGAAGGAGTCCAGAGTAAGGATAGGGAGTGAAAGTGCAAAAGGAGTTTAGCGGGATTGATTATATTTTAGTTGAAATGGTATTTATTTAATCAATTTCTGTTTAATAGTATTTAGTATGTTAAGTTTTACTTCTTACTTATTATAATGAATGTATATAATGAAGGGGAGTGGGGGGGGGAAGTAATGTGCCCATAAAGGTTGTCTACTACTTTGAAAAAGATTCGTGTGATTTGTTTGTTCATTTTTTCAACAATTCCAATATTGAAAAATATCGATGAATGAATAATATGACTGTGGAAGGGGGATTCCGGAGCGACGAATGATTCTTTTTGTATTTTCACCTTGAATTAAAGCCTCTGATTTCGTTAAAAAATAACTTACAGTGGTATAAATAAGAAACATCTCAGCCTTAAAAAATCTGTGAAAATGGTCTCTTGATAAATTAAGCAAGACAGTGATAAAAATTGAGATGCCTGGCTTTTTGGGATGTAATTTGTGGATCATTGGATGTTGTTTCTTTTTTGATGCTCCACATCTTCTGAAGAACATCATAAACACAAAACATGTTGACATTTATAACGTTTTTATATTTAAAAATTTAGAAATATTAGTAAGTGCATAAAAGGAAAAGCCTGAAGAATGTATTCTCGTCATGATTCTGCCATAAAAGCCGCAGAAACTTCAGGTGAAAAGCATCATAAACGCTGAAAGTTTATAAATACATTAAACATAAATTAAATTTAAATATTGCTATTTGAAATAAATTGCTACTATAATTTAAACGAATTATCCTGCCATTCGAACTGTAATAAAAATACTTTAACAAGCAAATTATATACCTTAATGTATTTATCTACGAGTTACAGAGGAGATATGAGGAGGGAAGAGAAACCCAATGGGAAACACATCCGGTGTAAGGCAGACAGAACATCAATTAAAACCTCAAAACAACCAAAAGGCGCTTGAACTATCACGGAACATGTTAGAAACATTCACTGGGTGATTGTGTCCCATCTGAAAAAAAAACCGGGAAATGAGACCAGCGAAAAAGGCTGTGTCACGAGGACGCAGAAACGTCCGAGGACATAATCTGCTCGTACAAGTCCACGGAAGGTTTGAGATATAACCTCCTTGGCAAAGACTTCCTATTAGCCGAGTGGGTGGTTACAACCCAAGGATATTGCAAGGTTTATTCATGACC
Source organism: Mimaenictus wilsoni (assembly GCA_027575185.1). Taxonomy (NCBI): domain Eukaryota; kingdom Metazoa; phylum Arthropoda; class Insecta; order Coleoptera; family Staphylinidae; genus Mimaenictus; species Mimaenictus wilsoni. Next base: position 1,217 of record JAODAC010003710.1, read on the forward strand.
TAGGACTCCTTTCATGTTAGGCAGTTGGCAGTTAGGCAGAACAATAGATTAATTTGGTCGCAATCCACGAGGGGTTTGCTCCCTCACTGGCCCCATAACCTACAACTTATGGGTTACTGAACTTATTTTCTTTTGTTGATGAGTAAAAAACACTTTTTTCACAGTTCTATAAATATAATTTATTTTTGTACAATGTACATTTCGGATTTCGCCATCATCAGTACCTGATCAGTACCTGAAGCCAGAAATTACAGTACCTGATGATGGCGAAAGCCGAAATGTACATTGTACAAAAATAAATTATATTTGTAGAACTGTGAAAAAAGTGTTTTTTACTCATCAACAAATTTATTCAACATGTTCTATCAACAAGTGACAGAAGACTCTTTCAAATTATTTTCTTTTCTATATTGCATTTCATCTTCCTTCTTTCATTCAGTCTAGTAGTTTTTCATCTTGAAAAAAGTGGGTAACCAGTCAAAGTTACCTTTTTGTAGGTAAATTTACCAGATAGTCCTGTTTTCCTCTTTGAAGTTACGACAATTTCCAATTTTCTCTTACCCGTCGTTACTATCTCTTACCACCTTGCATTTTAGCAGATATAAAAAAAAATTCTGTAAAAAAAGCTTCCAGATTACCACCTTCAACAACCCCAAGAGTAATACGTTATTCCGGTTTCCAGGTGGCGAAGATTGCTCCTTCTTGCAGCTTCGCAAACGCGTGAATTAAGCATTCATGGAAAGGCATAATTCATTATGCTCTATGCCTGCTTGCTTCCAAGGTTTCATTTACCCACCCTGATACGCGTGTGGCGCCGCAGGATTTTGGCAACAGTGTGGCGATAAGCAATGTCGGCAGCCTTGATAGCGCACAGCAGCGCGCTGGCAGGTTTGCATGTCGAAAGGATTTAATAAGATAATTGATGATATCTATGACTGGCCGCAGCGGCTGGCCACCCGTTAATGCCCGAGAATGATGATGTAATAATTAGAAACGGGCGGAAATTGGAGTCGGTTCCGGAGATGCGTCCGCCGGGTATAGGCATGTTGGATTTATCCGGGATCATCGGCTTCATACTAATGGACAACTCCGCCTAATGACGGACCGCTGTTTACGGTAATGCCCGATTCCGGCCTGGAAAATCCGGAGCCAGCGGTTCTCTCCGAGTCCCGCACGGATTCAATTCGTGGTGGCGAGCATCACTGTTCAAACATTTCACGTCAATTGAAGGAGAGATACAGTGCGTGAGTATATCTGTAGCACATTCTACCTATATCACCATATTATTCATATTAATAACGTACCATTTTCCGAGCTGATGTCGATGCAATCACAAATTCAACATGCTTCTATGACAAAAACAACTGAAATACGCTTGGTAATTCGTGAGCATGCATCACAACCCTTCTATTTATTATCATAAACTGTTCGTTATTGTATTCTGTGGACGCAGAGTTAAATTTGATAATAGATAATCTCGTTACTTGGATTTTGAAACGTCATGTTGCTGCCTAATTTCGGAATATCCCAATAAGGCAACGACATATTGATAGATTGATTATGAAGCCAGGCATACGTTTCATTGCGTATAAATTAATTGCACGCCACAATATGATGGTGCTGTGTGAACAAGTTACTGAGTCAATGGGCCACAGCTACTGACATTTATCATGTAACATATATTACGGTAGCTGAGCGGAAATTTTCGTAAATTGATTAATTATTACGGCATTCTACCATTAAGGTTAACCACCATACCTACCATTAAGAAATTTTTAAATTGCGAAAATACTTCACAAGAGTTGTAGGTTTTTTCGGAAATTAGGTTATTTCGACTACTGGCAATATGGTGTCTCAAGTCTGGCGTCTTCACCATATGTCGCTTTGAGTCCTTCTGAGGGTGCGTAGCTTCCGTGCCTAAACCGGGATCTTCTTTATTGGTTACTTACAGGTTACTAGCTACACAGCCGAAACCACCTTCACTTACGTACTTGGGATCACCTTAAAGATGCAAACTTAAGACGGCTAACGCCGGACACTGCAATTCAATACATGCTAGAAGTCAAAAAGCACTGGAATACTGTCAGCAGGTACATTAAGCAGGTACTAACAAAATGTGAAACGGAAAATATAATGACATCAGAAACCGGATACGCTATGCAGCCTACAAACCAATTGTAGCTATCTAGACCCCTCTGATATACCCGAATGGGCAGGAGGTGGAGGAGAAATTTGCCTTAGGACGACATGGGTTGAACAAAAAAAAAAAGAAAGGTCACTTGTTCCTGTTAGCATAACGCCGGCAACGCCTTAAAAGAAGAAAAAAAAGTTACTCGCTTGACTGTTCCGTAACTTTTCGGGATTCTCTTTGTGTGTACTAATCTGAGGATTACTGTCTCTATTACGCGTCGTACGAGAACGTTGTAGATCTTTTTATGAGTCTGACATGCGGGGTCCATTTGGGTCAGGTACTAGAAATTTCCTGCGAATTCATGTCCAATTCAATGTCCAATCTTCGCCTCTCGGATGTCCTCCTTAGAAGAACCACGCTCGGATCTCCTTCCTAAATAACGCCGACCGCTTTGCGCCTTGAAACCTTCCTTTTATTTCTTTACCAATGAGAAGTGTCCACAGATATACCCAGCTCCCCAGGTTTCAAACTCATTCCCATCTTTTTCACATATTAAATCAGTTACTTCAACAAATTTACTTCGTAAGAAAACAAGTTGGTCCGCATCAGTTATTGTAAACCGATGTAAACCAATGTAAAACGATGTAATCCAATGTATAACGATTTCCAATTTTGTGTAAAACAAGCATTTCTGCCCACCTGGGCCGCCTAGTGTGTAGAGCGTCGGTCTACAACGCAGGCAGACGGGGTTCGAGTCCCCGAGGTGGACAATTCAAAAGTGTGAATTAATAATTAATTCATTAAGCACATAACACATACACATATACAACACACATACTTCTACCCTAACAACAATCAACTTTCAACAATTAAAAAAACTTTCAACATACGCATCATAAGATGCAAGTCTCAACACTTCACACTCTACATCATACTACTATCAACACCAAGTATCACATCAACACATAACAACATCATCAATAACAAATAACATTATAAACACAAAAATATATACAGAAAAATGTAAATACCTGTCGGAAAGACCGAAAAATGGTCGATAGACAATAAAATATATCAATTTTTTTTAAGCATTTCTTATATTTATTAAATATACTTACATCTAATTACCCCCAAAACCCATCCAACATTTTAAAATGGTTAAAATGGTGGTTTAAAATATTCTGACAAATGAGTATTTCTCTGCATAACACACACATCATATAACATACACATCTGCATCCGTAAATAATTAATGTGACAATCCCGAGGGATAATAAAGTTTGATGAAATTATTCCGAAATTCATCAGTTACAAAGTTGGTTGTAACAATCAAGTTTGTAAATCTCATGGCGATCTGACCAGCAACCAAATTGGCCAGTCGAGAATCAAATAACACGAAAACCACCCGCCACCGCGGTAAAGTGTTTTCAAACAAACGAAGTTTGAGTACACAATATATTCGTTTTTCGACGTTTTCCCGGTTTCCGGCAGACACGGCGTGCGACGTGGGAATTGCGAAGGTATATTTGACAAATTAATTAAGCAGAGTGTGAAAATCGAAAAGAAATTTGGGTCGCGCTGGGGATGGCGCAGTAGGGCAGACATAATCATTATTCACGAGGCACAATGAACGCTGGGGACTAATCGCACGACACGCATCGAATCGATGCTTTCGTCTAATTCGTTTGCGGACGAAGCGGCGGCGCGCCCGTTTCCGATAACATAAGTAATTGCTTCGGATCGCTGGCGAAATCGTAGCGAATGTGTTCCAGTCCCCACAACCATCCTTTCCTGCCGGTGCGCCCGCGATAAACCAACTTTTTTCCCTCTCTCCTCGCCGCCCTGATGCCCCATCCTGCTGCTTCTGCAGCACCCAACGACGGTTTGGTTCCCGGTTCCCAACGTAACAAATCGTGACACCGACGACCGCACAATACGCCTAGCGTGACGGCGATCTGACAATTTCGAGGTCTTTTCTATTCCCATTTTCCCCCCAATTCGCAAAATTAGCCAAGACTTGGATTATCTCGCCCGTTTGCCCGTTTGAGACTACTGCTCGTAGACTACTACCAACTCTCCGTCTTAAAGTTGGAATTGATGCGGTATTAAAACAGATTCCACATGTACGCCGTGTTAGAGGAAGGCGTGTAGAAATTTACCGATCTAACGTCTAATTTTTTCCGAGGCCCCTTAGATTTTTGGCATCAGGGGTGGCTTAAGCTCCCTTCATTTGTAATTGACCCTGCTACCAACTTTCGCCCTCATTCGCAATCAATTGCACCGTAACCCTCGTAGTTCAACGTCTTGGACGCAGTTTTGGGCAGATATATTCTATGACAATATGAACTGCTATTACCCGCACTGGCTCCTTCGGAAAAATCGTTTCAGGAGTGTTGCTTGGTGGTGTATATCCAAGGGTAAAAAATCGCATACCAGACAGTATATTACAAAATGAAGTCAAAGGGAGATGTCTACAACGCATTTCCAACGTTTCTTCGCCTTGAAGGTACCGATACTGCGTGCGCTCCCCTATAACTATTAGAGTTAATGGTGGTTGCGATTTCAAAGAAATTGGCTTCATGAGGGGGAAAGATGCGCTGCTTTTTTATCCCCGCCATTGCGAGAACCTCGTTGGTGTCCGCTTTCCAACTGAGGTGCAGCAATATTGATGGTATTGATATTCGATGCGATATTTGTGTAAATCATCCACCGGTTTATGGCGTTTATTACATCTAATATTTCAAACTTTCCCCCGTTTTCATGTGGATTCTAACCAGCTTTTATTGGATGCTTTCGTTATTTTTACTTATTGAGTGGGTGGCGTAAAGATTACGCACAGGCGTAGTAACGCAAACGTCCCGGATTCGATTCCCGGTGTCGCTATATTTAAGATTGCGCACTCCACACTTTCCCAAGTCCTGGACAAGGAGGAGGGTTGGGCAAAGGGCCTGCAACTCATTCCCGTAAAAGAACCTCATATGGTAACTCACGTACGGCGAGACTCAATCAGACTGGGGGATGCTAAAGTGTTCGGAAGGCTATACAACCGAGAAACAGAATATTTATCACCATTAACGTATATTATGGAATGCAAAAACGCGATTTTTCGTAGACAGAATTGAAGCGTAAGTGACAGATGACAACAAAAAATATATCTATAGAAAATCACGACTCATATATTGAGATCAGTGCACTAATAACTGCTTGGGAAATTTCGAGGCAGCCACTTTCGCAACAGGTAAAACCGTCGTGAAATAAATAAGCCAAATTTGTTAATATATTACAATTTTATTAACGATATCAGTACAATGGGAAAAGGTGACACGATTTTTCCGTATTGATTTATACATATATACATTTGTTAAAATACATGCCATATAGCGATATTCTGCTATTGGGAAATGTCTTCTGTATCGTTCCACGTGCACTTCGCAAATCAACGATTTATTAAGTTCATCATGAAAAGCAATACTTGGTCAACGACTATTTATTATATTAAATATAATGAACAGAAAGAATCGTTAAGGTCGAATGAAAAATCGCACTAAAATGTCTAACTCATAGATAATACATATTATAGTAACACAAATGCTGCAGTAAAATTTGCAACAGATTTTAGTTCAATCCAAGGCTCAAATTCAAAGTGACGCCACTTTTTGCTATTTGATTTCATTAATTATTTTGTTGGCGCCATCTAACAGATTGAGTTGAACTAAACAATTTTGTTTCAAGGTCACTAATATAACATGTGCTTCTCTATCTTATACTTTCTCTGCTCTAACCATATAGCATTACTTTCACAGTGACATTTTTAATCAAACTAACTATAGAAACTAAAATGAGTAATCTTCTCCACTTCAGTCCTCTTTAATAGAGTACGGAATTTTCTTATTTTAATTAAGGAGTCTCGAATGATTTGTGTCAGCCTTTTGATAATAGCATAACGGTTGTTTCCTTATTCTTTGGACCCCAACAACTATGAAAACTCGGTGGTTGGCGTGATTCGTTGCGGTGTTCCATTCTTAATGTCCTCAAATTCCAGGATATCTTGAAGTGGCAGATAAGACCACTAATAGGACGATATACCGATCAAGCGGGTTCGTCTTCGCAATAGCGTGTCATGTGACGGAAACCCAATAGTCCCTCCTTAATATGATTTCACAACATCAAAATCACAGAAGTTGTATTACTAGCATTGATATAACATGCAGCTCTAAACATTATAGCTTTCAAATGTGTTGAGCAGCCCGGATAATCTACCCGAATTTGGCGTCTCGCTTTTACACGAGAATACCACTTCGATGCTCAGTCGCGCGTCTGAAATTGATTCTGAAGAAATAAATGCCGGATGGTGTTTTTAAATGTTTATTGGCACAACCACCTTTTCTGACGGCCGAAACGAGAGAGGGCGGGTCCCCTCAGAAAACCTTCCTTCAGCGCTTAACTGTCCGGCTTCCGTTCCGACCTCAACCGATGCACCCAACTCATACGTGTTGCCAACATAAAAATTCAAAAATATACAATACGCCCGAACAAAAGGTGATACATAAAAGTGATATATAAAGGTGATATATAAAGAGCGATACCTGTATGTAGCAGCCCATATAATATATGTCAATGTTTATAAATATTAAAAATTGACATAATTCTTGTCAATTCTTTCATTACTTAAACTGTTAGTATGACTAACAAGTTATACTATCGAGAATGAGATATTTTCAATACTATCATCATGTCAACTTTAGTATATTTAAATTTATTACAATTTTGTTTCAAGGACACTAATATAACATATGCTTCTCTATCTTATATTTTCTCTACTATAACCATATAGCATTACTTTAACAGTGACATTTTTTAATCAAACCAACTATAGAAACTAAAATAAGTATTCTTCTCCACTGCAGTCGTCTTTAATAGAGTACGGAATTTTCTTATTTTAATTAAGAAGTCTCGAATGATTTGTGTCAGCCTTTTGATAATAGCAAAACGGTTGTTTTCTTATTCTTTGGACCCCAACAACTATGAAAACTCGGTGGTTGGCGTTATTCGTTGCGGTGTTCCATTCTTAATGTCCTCAAATTCCAGGATATCTTGAAGTGGCAGATAAGACCACTAATAGGACGATATACCGATCAAGCGGGTTCGTCTTCGCAATAGCGTGTCATGTGACGGAAACCCAATAGTCCCTCCTTAATATGATTTCACAACATCAAAATCACAGAAGTTGTATTACTAGCATTGATATAACATGCAGCTCTAGGCATTATAGCTTTCAAAGGTCAAAAAAGTCATAAGGGTCATCTTCCGTCATAAGAGTAATACCTGTATGTAGCAGTCCATATAATATATGTCAATGTTTATAACTATTAAAAATTGACATAATTCTTGTCAATTCTTTCATTACTTAAACTGTTAGTATAACTGACAAGTCATACTATCGAGGATGAGATATTTTCAATACATTTATTACAATTTTATTTCAAGGTCACTAATATAACATGTGCTTCTCTATCTTATATTTTCTCTGCTATAACCATATATCTTTACTTTAACAGTGACATTTTTTAATCAAACTCACTATAGAAACTAAAATGAGTATTCTTCTCCACTTTAGTCGTTTTTAATAGAGTACGGAATTTTCTTATTTTAATTAAGAAGTCTCGAATGATTTGTGTCAGCCTTTTGATAATAGCAAAACGGTTGTTTTCTTATTCTTTGGACCCCAACAACTATGAAAACTCGGTGGTTGGCGTTATTCGTTGCGGTGTTCCATTCTTAATGTCCTCAAATTCCAGCATATCTTGAGGTTAAGATAAGACCACTAGGTCGATATACCGATCAAGTGGGTTCGTCTTCGCAATAGTGTGTCATGTGACGGAAACCCAATAGTCCCTCGTTAATATGATTTCACAATATCAAAATCACAGAAGTTGTATTACTAGCATTGATATAACATGCATCTCTAGGCATTATAGCTTTCAAAAGTCATAAGAGTCATAAGAGTCATCTTCCGTCATAAGAGTAATAATACCTGTATGTAGCAGCCCATATAATATATGTCAATATTTATAACTATTAGAAATTGACATAATTCTTGTCAATTCTGTCATTACTTAAACGTATTGTTAGTGATACTATCGAGAACGAGATATGTTCAATACTATCGTCATGTCAACTTTAGTATATTTAAATTTATTACAATTTTGTTGAAATAAAACTTGTCAAATTTGTTTCCGTACATCTTCGGACGTTGTTTACTCCTCCTGTTATCATACTACCTTTTCCCGACGAAGTTTTCCTGTTGTATTTCCGCGGCGTGCTTTGGGAATAATGTAGAAAAAAAACAGGATAAAGGAATAATGGAAGAATATGGGTGTGCGTGGCCTGCGCCTGCCATTCCACTCATTCACTTCCTATTCCGACGTTTTGTACCCGTACGTCAGCTAATACATAACTATGTAGGAAATTTTCCTTTCGCCAACGCTGGAGACGCCGCGCCGCCGCGTCGAGCCGTGGCCCAGCCGCTAGATCACGCCGTGATTTATACGAAAACTTATTCCCATGTCTATTTTGCAAGGAAATTTATTTCGTTACGCCTATGCACGTGCTCGGTGTGTGTGTGTGTGTGTGTCCGCCCTGCCCTGGTCGGCGTCGGTGGCAACTTTCCGCCGTAACTCCCTAACTCCGGGGCCCGCATGCCTGTCGCGTTCGCATCAACCTATTGCAAAAGTTTGCCAAATACAATTCGCCACGCGAATCCGTGTCGAATTATTATTAGATAGTTCGTGCACACATAACACAACACCAGCACCCTCGGCATAATGGAACAAAGCGCTATACTCGAAGAGAAAGAAATCGAAAAAGGCCCTCATCGTTTCAGCGTATGTGGCGAAACTTTGCAATATGCGTGCGAATGGGAATCCTTGATATTTTCGCTTTGTCAGAGATCTTTATCCATAGGTCACAGATTGAGCAATCTGCTGCTGGCTTGGACACCGAAATTCCAACGACGATGAGGCTACTCTTCTATTTATATTAAATATTTCCAGTCTTCCGACAGACTGACGTAACAGTCCAATATTTCTAGGATGTGAAGGGTACCCAATAATTTCGGGTTACTCGGTTTTCCGCGTTGTCAGTTTCGGGTTAAACCGGGCTTTTACTATCAAACGTTTTTCTCTGATTTTCATAAAAGTTTCGGTTTCTATACCAGAATCATCTGATTGCTACTGGTTGATACTGAAAGTTCTGTTTCTTGAACTGAAATCGACGCGGGAATGCCCCACTACTGCTTGATCCTAAAAGTTCTGTTTCCAATACCGAAATCGACCCGAGTGCACCCCACTACTAGTTGATGCAAAAAGTTCTGTTCCTCAAACCGAAATCAATGCGATTGCGCGAGAGCTGGTTGATACTAAAACAACAGCAATTAATTGCTCCCGCGATTGCGGTCCATAGGCACGTACCAGCCTGTGTTTTAACATGTTTCTTTATAGAAATAGCGAACGAAACCTCCAACCTCAAGTTGACTAGTGATTGTATTTAAGTATATTTAGAAAAATAAGAATGGCCATTCTCTTTGAGAATGCTGACAATTGAATTTATCTTTTTCCAAATTTTTGTTTCTATTTTTTTTTATTTATATACATTCTTTTAATAACTAATGAAAATAAAATTACTTTCATGCGTCTTTTTATTTTACACTAGAGGGCGCTATAAACGAGTTTTTGTCCAGATTTTAAACCCGGGCTGTCACAGGCGAAACCGTAACAAAATAAACCCGAAGATTGACAAAACCCGAAAACCCGCAAACTCCGCTTTCGATATTTTTTGACAACCTACTATTTGCTACTAGCTTGGCCACTGAAATTACAACGACGATGAGACTACTCTTCTATTTATATTAAATATTTTCAGACTTCCGACAGACTGACGTAGCAGTCCAATATTTCACTGACGCACATGTCTCGGAGCTTCTTTGTCGCCTTCGTCTTTGCTTTTTTCGTCTTCTACTTCTCACGGGGTGGATTGGTGGATTGCAGCACCGTTGGGCCGCCGTCTGCAATTTCCACTTGTGAATAATTTAAATTCAACGCGAGTACAACAATGTATCTGAAAACCGCACGACGACCACTATACATAACGAATGTTTGAGGAATTTCACAAGGAAGCTTTTTCGTGCTCGTGTTTCCTTCAACGTGTTTCGAGCTGGCGGTAGAGGGACGCCTTCTTCGGCGGGACGAATGGCCTCCACCGCACCACCGCCTCATTGCTGAGTGGCGGGCGCCCGGCACAAAGAAAATAACAACGAGGACCAAAACGCGGCGGCGTGCTGCATGTGCGCCATATAAAGTAGCTCTCTTTTTAAAGGTAAATTTACCACTTTAAAATATATTTCGCTCAATCCACACGCCAAACGCGAACGTGACCGGCATACCGCATCATGTTTTGTGTTTCTAAATCATCACTTCAATATTGCAATTTCTTTGTGCTCGCATACCCAAGGAAAACTACCAACTGCACGATGTAACAAAAATTATACATAATTTATTATTTCTAGCTGGAAGAAACGGAATACATTTCGCGCACAAGCTGTTGTTTTGAGGCGTATGTTATACATACAAACAATGAAACACTCATGTCGATAAGTTAACATTAAAATATATATAGCTATAATATATATAGCTATATATAATATATTTAGCTATAATATAATAAATTTTATTGGAACAATATTTGCTTTATTCAAGTTATTTGCCGTAACTTGCTTTACGCTACAATAATGTTAGGTAAGATGAGCAAGTTGAATGATTATCAAATGTAATAAATTGCTTATATTATTATTAGTAGTAGTAGAAAATTTAATTCATAATATTTACAATAATTTTATTTGAAACTTTGTTATTTGTCTGCAGGAATGTACCTAAAACAGATCCAATAATAATTCTGAATTTTATACAGTTTCATATTAATTAAAATCATATTAATTAGGTAATGAATTAATTAACAATATTGTAAATTAATTATTGTATGTAAAATTTAATTAAAAAGATGTTATTTGAAAAATATTATTTTTGATACTGCTAGCGCCATCTATATTTATTTAAATGAACCATGTAAAAATAAAACCCAACAGTTCTTTTGATTTGAGGATTATTACTTTTACGAAGCTAATTATAAAGTGTGGAATCTAATTTTACGTAATATTTTTTAGATTGTTAAGTACTTTCGATTAATTTTAATAAAAATACATGCTCTTCTCGTAAACCATCTAGTGGTGAATTTTATAAACTGTATAGCTATCAAACAAACCGAAATTGCGGATCATCTACACACAACTAACATATTTGTTTACTATTGATTTAGCGTCAACACATAAAACATCTGTTTCTATGGCTATTTCGTTTACTAAACTCCTCTAATCACACCCAGCAATGGCTGGGAATCAAGTTCGAAACCTCTGCAAGCACACGATGGATGTTGGTGAATCTTCCTCAACTAGCCAATCGAACGTCGAAGACTACGAACGCCCCTTCAAAAAAGCGAAATACGTCTGGCAACTGAAAGGAAAATACCACCTGAAGACAAACCCCAGCCCTACAACTTCCAGTATAAATCAACCTGCATCACACCAGCTTCCAGAGAGCAGCAATTCTTCGGACACGGATTCCGACTCGTTGGTATCCAACGAACCAGTTGTACAAAACGAAGAGGAGAGTCATATCAACTTGATACAATCGCAAATCAATTTCCACAAGAAGCACGAGACTGAGGATGTACCTGTGACGATGGTAAGGCCTAGAAATCAAACACAAGAGGAGTATTTGGAGCAGTGGCAGGCAAGTCAATTGGCCAAGGGTTATGTGGACAATACAATCAATTCTTTGCTTGAATTGTGGAAGATTGCACCTTTGGATGGTGATGTTGTTGATGAGCATGATCATCCTGAAGATGAGCATGTTGAAGACGAAGGTATATTAATGGCAATACAATCACATGGTTTGCAGACGAGTATTCCAACTATACAGAATCATTCAGAAGAGAAAATTGTCAGTATTGGGGCAGCAGGTTCAAGCCAAACTTGTGCAGACATTAATACTTTTGTGGAACCCTCACAGAATCACACGTTGGAAAGCAATGACTTTCTCAGCGCTGCAGTCACAGCTGCCATCAAAAAGAAAGGTTTATCCAGCTATAATTTTGGGTAGAATGGTGATTTTTTGCAATATCTATATTTAGCTGCCATATCAAATGGATGTACGCACTTGAATATGTTTAACTCTTTTTATATAAAGATTATATTTATTTTTACCACTTGTCAATTTATAAATACGTTTTTATATTTCATCCTTTAACATTTTTTAGCTGACTGAATTCGAAGGAATGTTTATTACGGTGGGTAAGTACGTTTTAAACAGGTGGGAAAGGTACCTTGCAAGAAGAGCGGAGGAATGGAGATGTTCATTAATATTGGTAAATAGTGTTTTAGATCGTGTCGTGAACCAATGTTAACCGTTGTCCATGAACGCACAGGTGTTATTATGATATAAAGTAAAGGGCGGTGTTTACTGAAAATGATTAGGCGGCCATTTTGATAGCTTGATGAAGGCACTGGGTCCACATTCTATCCTTGAACTTCCAGAAGATTACAGGCCGTCTACTACCCATTGTCCAGTACGGAGAGTAATAGAAGGAGACGGCGCTCATACGGCGTTTGGATAGCAACAATGCTTCGCAATAGCTCGAGTATTGGAACATAGTAACGCTGCTTCCGGAATTCAACGTAAACTTGAGAATGTTACGCATGAACCGGACGCCGGGAGAAGTATATAAGAATTGTAACAAATCCAGGCGTGATTGGTGAGTCTGTGTTATTCGACAAAGTGTGTTTAAATTGCTCCAACTTGGGTCACTGTTGCGTGACGAGTTGTCTGGTGGGATAACTAATCACAAATATGCAAAGTTGTCGAGTCAAAATACTGACAACAACGCGTTCGCATGTTTGTAATTAGTTGTCCCCCTAGACAACATGACACGTAACCCTAAGGCGGCCAACTGAACTTATTTAATTAGTTTTTGTACAAGTTTATCATGAATTGTACTCCTTGCTAAGTATGTACTACGAAAGTCTTCAGCATTTTTCGGCTATTTTCAGGGTATAGCTGGGTCATTCCCTTTGGGTCATTAATGCACATGAGGGGAGCCCCTTTATAACTTTGACGAGCATGGGGGAGACATAGCATACTCGTTTCAGAAAATGAACAATTCCATAAAGTGTACTTTAAAAGATACTTACAAGGCACGTTCATGCATTGCCCGACTTGGATTTGAATGAAAATGTTTGTAGTTATATATAATATATGTAGTATAATATTTAGGTATATGTAAATATATTGAAATAGTTCTTGTTAATGGGATTTTTAGCTCTTTTTAGAGATTTGTCTAAAAATTTCAAGGTTTGGTCAAAATTTGTTAATCAGGTATATAATTCTTGTCGGGTGGGTTCAAGTTTTGCCCACGAATTTTTGTTTTTGAAATTTGTAACAAAAATTAACAAATAATTATTCAAAAACAACTAACATAATATAAACAGTATATACCAAGGCTGCCCAACCCGTCGATTGCGATCGAACAGGATTTTAGGTAGATCTTCAGTCATCTTTCGGTTTTATGAGATAACATGCAAAATACAAATTTTCTTTGTTTCCTAAGGAATCCACCACGTGCAATGAATATGCACCGGAATGGCACCAATTTCTAGTTGAGTGAGTGGTACTCGACCGGATGAAGGTGATGTTAGGGCTCGCCTCGATACGCCGGTAGATCGCGAGTTGTATTGGAATCATTCCAGTCCATCCTGTAAACAAAAGGTTGGAAAGTCCTGGTATATACAATAAAATATACATAATTGGGCTTTATTGATTTGTGCAATACGTTGTATGATATCCATTAGAAAACATTTAAAGCACCAATTCAACATCTTGCATGTTTTATGAGCGATGCGTTTTTGCATGTTCATGCTTTTTAAAGTATCTGCACCAAAACGTATCTCATTGACGTTATAAATCACGTAATGTCTGTTCCTCCTGTAAGTTTTGGCGCAAACCATGTATATTCATGAATGATATTCTTATTATATCAATTACAACGATCTATTTTGGGAAATAGATATTATGGTTTATTTATTATGAAAACATTGTAATCAGAGAAATTGTTTTGTTAATATTCAACCATCAAAAGCGTGAAAAAGCCTATTAACATGAACTATTTCAATATATGAACTACACGTACAAAAATTTTCATCTAAATCCAAGTCGGACAATGCATGAATGTCCCATCTTAGTCTTCTTAGTAACGACGGTCTTAAAACACTATTTACAAATATCAGAAGAAAAAATCATGAACCCACCTATTCCATCTGGGCATTGTTGTCCGGCGTATGCGTGATATCCCCAAATTTACGTACCATTATCCCGCAATCTGCGCTTCAATAATGGCATAATGGCGGAAACAACAAACACATTTTTCGTTAATAGAGTTTACTCTTGTATCAATTAAGAAGAGATAAGTTATTAAATTATCTCTCTATATGAATGAACAAGAAACACTTCTTTCACAGCCTTATAAATAGTGAATATTATATATTTACAACGACGTCCTTACTTGCGAAAAGGTAAAACAAATTTTATCTTTATGCGTAAGAATACCGTTAGGAGCATCAATTTCCAAAGGAAATTTAAAATTGTCGGGCAATTCATACTCAAAATTCCACAAAATTAATACGAGCGCAATTTTGCATTGTAGTTCCAGAAGTTTCCAATCAATTCTCTTAAGTTGATCTTTGACTTTATCCATATATACGCCAAACGGTTTTCTGTTCGGATTAAATATGTTTGGATATTCAAATGAAGCTTCGTCACGTTGAATGGCAAGCAATGAAGTTGCGAACGTCCAATTTTCTTCAATTTTAATATCACCCTCTGGAATATGGCAGCTTTTTATAATTCGTCTTCGTATAATAGGAATCGGCGGGTATTTTCTTAGTGTTTCTGTAAACAAATCAGAAAATTTTGAATTAATTGAAAGTTATAGATGAAATTATGTAATATTCCGCTATATTTACCTTCGAAGACTTTATCCAAATAAGTCATTTCATTTAAAGCCATCAAAGTGAGTGTATACTTATGTTTCTCCAGGATACTGCGTATTTCCAAACGTAAATCACTTTCAATGCATGGGTTTTGTTTGATTTCTATCAAACTGTAGCTCAGCGTAACTGCCGAAGTTTCCACGGTGTTCACAAAGTATGACATAATATGCTCGGCAATTTCCTCAATCGACATTTGCACTTTTTCACCGTCGTGGTTTTCAGCATCGAGCAGATATTGTAGGAAATCATTGCGTAAGATATTCGCCTGTTTTCTGCGCCATTCGATGACTTCCTTGATGGTTTTAACAAAGAAATTATGCGCGCTTGGATCATACGCGCGAATTTTTATTTTTTCCGCAATCTTCGGAAACCATACAACAATAAACTGACGCACTAATGATTTTAAACTAAAAGCACCAGCGTCCAAACTAACATCCCTCATTTTAGTACACAATTTTGTTTTATTAAATTCCGTACCAAAAATCAACTCAATAAGAGATTCGGTGGTAAAAAGTGTTGATACATTGTTGAAACTAATTTGTTTCGAACTTTTTGCAGCTTCCTGTAAAACCGTTATTAGATTATTAGCTGAATTTAATAGTATTTGAAAAATCTCGTGGTTATTTAATAGTTTTGTCGATAGTTTCCCTTCGTTGACGGTTTCAAAAATTTCGTCAGGCACTCCAAGTTCATGAGGCAAATTGGTCACAAATAACAACTTTTCCCAGGTGAGATATAAACCGGCGAATTGCTGGCCTTCACCTTTCATTTTCTTAAACACGTCACCGATTTCATGCACCACATTCTTGTACGAAAGCAACATTTTGACTTTGTATGCCGGCAAGCCTCGACTCTCCCAGTATTTCTTCTTTGGCCATGCATACTTGTAGAGTAGCAGAAGGACGATAAGCGCGCACAGCGTTATGATCATGCTCGCGGACTGCACAAAACTGATTCGTGTCAGTTTCTACTTGCAATTTGTATTAAATGGCATCATTTCATCGCGTGCAGTTGCGAAACTGTATATGCTCTTTTTCACAAACACAAGAACCAGCAAGCACCCATGAATGCTTTATTTTTGGTAATTAATGATGTAATCACTAATGTGTTTTCATTTACTCACTTCACAGTCGGCCACGAAGAACGAACACAACGCGAATGCGAGCGTAAAATATTCGCTCGACTACGAGGTGAATAGAGACGCAAGTGCGATGGATAATAATAATTAGTACAGTTGTGTTGTGCGGAATCAAATGCGAGGTATTTTGAGAAAGGATTATTTACGCCAGCGTTTTTAAGTGTTATTTATTACTACCAAATAAGTCTGGTAGTGGTTTACCACAAAAGTAACACTTAACTACTAACTTCCAAATTATTTGGCACAACTTGTTAATATGCGTGATGTGCAATTTTTGTAGTGGGCAAACGTGCTACAGATCAACTATTCTCCAAAGTGGGGCTTAAATTTTAGCAATCGTTTATTAAGAAATATTTTTCTAGTCATAAGTTACAAAACTGTTATTTAATCATGTGCGTTCTACTAAAATTGCCCAATTTGTCCTTTATTTTGTAGTATACGGTGCTTAAAACAGTCCCACCTTTCTTAGACATTTATTATTTATAACAAAAATTAAGTTTTAGATATTTTAACGGCCATTACCATTACAGTCTTTCTGCCATGAAACAAATGTACATGGTAATAAATTAAGTTTTGTAATGTAATATTATAGATGTGATGATATATTTAGGCTGGAACCCAATTTTAAAAATTGCGTACTTTCATATTTTGGAACAAGTAGTGTCCTCGACTCTAGAATGGTGATAGCTGGGAGTACAGAAAGGAAAGAAGTACAGAAATCTGCAATTGCGATTCATGTGCATGAAGTCAACAACTACGAGTCGCTGCTACCTCCTTGCACTTGCTGTGATCCTGATCGAGGAAACCCGAAAAACAATGTGCACACACAACAGGAATTATGGCAACCGCCATAGCGTACGTTTTCCAAGTTTACGGAAACTCACGAAATCTGTAGTCGATTTTATTGGGACATTCACACAAAAAATGTTAAAAACCTAAAAATTTCACAATCTAATTTCAAGTGAAATTTTAATAGGCAACCGAAACGATTTAATAATTAAGGATTATATTAATGGTAAGTACATTTATAGTTTTTAAATATTAATTTGTACAAATTGAAAAAAGTATGGTAATAATAATTATTTATTAATTAATGTTGTAATAAGAAACTGTACGAAAAGACGAATAACTCAGTTTCCTTAGTTTACAGTTTCCTAACTTGAGTAAATCGAATACAGTTTTCTTTAAAAACCAATTACCTGCCCACTGTTGAATATTGTATTCTTGTTTTTATTACATCGTTGGAACGAAACTGAACAAAAGCAAGTTTCCAATACCTTAAAACTATAGGAAATAATGTAGACAAAATGTACCGAAGTTTCTCTTTCATTTCGAGGCATTTATTATAAATAACAAAAGTTTTCAACTATTTTGGAAACTGCAATCATAATCATCAATAATAATCCATAATAGTCACATTAATAATCCACTATAGACGCAATCATAACCAAAATTGGAATGAAAAATCTGAAAACTCAGAAATACAAAATTGAGAAATACAATCAGTCAATGAAACAATAGAAATATCACCTAAGTCAATCACTACAAACCAAATAAAATGCATAATACTCTATAATTTAATAAACGAATAAGTATAGCTGAACTATTGCTATGTAACTAGTTTAGCACCCAAAATTGGACGAGTAACCCTCTCAGCACGTTTCTGTTGTTGCTCCAGAATTCGACGCTCTCGCTCTTCCCTTTTCTTCTCCCTGAGCAATTCACTTGTGTCTAAGGCATCTGTTTCCCAACCAGTATTGTCATCCCAGTTTTCTAATTCATTTGTCTGAAATATTCGAGGATTTTTTAGGAAAACAATAACAATGAGGAAACGAAACTGAGCAAAGGAACTTACCACATAGGCGTCAGTTACTTGAACTTGTAATGAGGGTGTTACAAGCGGTTGAGTCTCAAATTCTTTTGTTGAAATCAAAACTTTCTCCTGTTTCGTAATCTGAGGCATCATATCATCAAATAAGTCCTGCTCGACTGTCTCAGCCTGTGGTTCTGGTTGTTGCCTCAACTTGGCTTGTTTTTGGCGATAGAACTCGATGTGTTCTTCGACACTGGCCGGTTGACGATTCTTAAACTCCCAGTCGTTCCACTGTTCCATCTCATTTTGGCTGTTGTCGTTCACGACGATGTTTGAGAGAGGTTCGTCTTTGGACAGTCGTCGTCGACCTCGAAAGCATCGAAATGCCCGGCGAAATATGTTTAGAATCAGGAAGAAGATGGATTTGAGTACAAACATTGCTGAGAGTGTATCTAGGTTATGTTCGACGTTGACGACGTTTGGAATAATTCCTTTTAGTGATTACACAGATCTGATAAGAATGATATGGAATTATGTTGTAAAACGATCAGTTTATAGAAATAATCACTAAAATGTGTATATAATCGTAAGAACTTCATGTAAAAAATACGGGATCTATAAGTTAATCAAAATGGAAATTATGCGGCTCTATCATAAGGTGGAATGGTTCAAATATATGTAGAAATTTCAAAAATTAAAAAGAAAAAAAAACGATTTGTAGCAAAGGAAATTATATGTAAATTTAAATTATAGGCTATGCAATGAATAATATATGTTTTAAGTTCGGTCATCGAAGCACCGATGGCGGTAATGGCGCCCTTATGACAGGTAA
This sequence comes from Mimaenictus wilsoni, assembly GCA_027575185.1. Taxonomy (NCBI): domain Eukaryota; kingdom Metazoa; phylum Arthropoda; class Insecta; order Coleoptera; family Staphylinidae; genus Mimaenictus; species Mimaenictus wilsoni. Next base: position 20,284 of record JAODAC010003710.1, read on the forward strand.
AATGTCCGGTCTCCGCGGGATTCGGGCACACGATCTTTATCGCATTTAAGATGTTTTATTATTTATTTTTCTTTTGTTACAAATTTCAATCCGTACAGTTACATTACACATTACATTAATGAGAATGTCTTCTTTCGAATTATGCCATTTTTAACTAGTGTGTTGACCTCCGACAATATGTCTGGATATTGGTGTAGTGGTTAAACTGCGTGGCTTCTATGTGGCCGCGACGGGTTCGCATTCTGCTAGAGGAACTTTGCAGAGTTTTTTTTCAAATTTTATTTTTCAATCAAACAATTTATCAAAATGGAATGGTCAACCATGCTTTGTTATCCCAATGGCCTACAATCTTGTAGTTCGCCGCTTTGCGGCGAACTTCATGCGAGTCACGACTCACGAGCACCTATTTATTTGACAGAGAAAAATGTCCGGCCCCGTCGAGATCCGAACTCACGACCTTCTCACTCGCATCCGTCACCTCTACCACTGCACCACTAGGACGGCGGACGCCCAGCCATCATTTAGGGATAAAACGAATACATTTATGATGTACAGAGAATAAGGTAGCAATATTTTTAAATGTAAGCCTCGACTGATTTTTGGTGAAAAAGATAAAGTATTTCCGATCCAGTCTTTCCAAAACAGTCTTTTAACTTTTGAGATATATACATTTTGAGATCTGCGCATTCTACAGGTTAATACATTAAGACAGGTTTCATTGTATTATCATTAACGTGGTTTCCTGAATGATTTCGAAATAAATAGTGTAGGTTTCAATCAGAAATATGCAAAGCTGGAATAAATGAAATTATACTCCCCATCCCATATTCTAGAAATTTAGGAAAATAGAGATACACTTGTACGAAAAAGAGAATTTATGCCAGAACCCTGACAGAGTAACAAATAAACCTAAATCACAAAAATCTAAATGATTTGTGAAGTACCTTATTGATCAGTGTAATCAAAGGAAAATATGACCTAATGAAATAAGATACACTTTATAATAACGAAACACATGAAAGAATAATAGTTTGGAAACACAGATATTAGGCATTGACATTATCGGTAATAAAACAAGATAGATTGTTAAATATGTTTTAATAAAATTCTAACAATGGCTATAAATGCAAGTTTCAAAACTACTTAAATAACAAACGTCATCCAGAAAACATTAAATTCAAAATTGTCAGTGAATATAATATTGAATATTTTATTAATTTAATAAAACAAATTTTATTAATATATGGAGCATGATGCGTAAGCTATTCTTTTCGGCTTTTTTTATATACCTTTTGGTGAACAATCTATTAGCGTACAAATTTTATACGTCCGCACCAGATAAAAGTTGTGACACCTACTCATGCGGTAGTGCCGCAAGCGTAGTCAAAACTGAGAAATACATTCCGAAAGATGGGGATGAAGTTGAGGTAATTAACGTAGACGATTTCGATGAAAGATGCATGAATCACATGAACGAATCGGCGCTCACTGGATACTGTTCCGGTTTTCGTTATGTCTACAACCCTTATAAGGATATTTCAAAGAGAAAGAATATCCTGACGGCATGTATGCGATGTGCACAGTGCATTGCTATCGCCAATGAAGTAACTCACTTTAAACTTCTCCAAAATAAACGCATTAACACATTATTTGTAGGTAAACCAATTATTCTCTGGTATAATTAGGGAGGATACACATCTAGAACCAATGCATTCGAAGGAAACTATTAATCAACGGTTTAGTGGAGAGTTCTGCAAGTCTACATTTACAAGGTTCTCATTCTAACATTAAAATTTTACTCAAATTAATTATTTCGATTTATATAGCTATGACTTTCGAAATTGTAACGATGTTCCAAAATTTGTGAAGATAGGAACCTGTGGCACTCATATACGAACAGATTTTGACGGTCAATGGCCAGAAATGTAATTATATCTCCTACAATTTAGAACAACCCTCTATAGTTTTTCTAGGTTGAAGAATCTTTGCATTCTATTCGTGCAACAATTAGACGACAAAGGAAAATATAATTTCTTTCATCAATATAGGACTAAGAGGATAACAACCGAAGATTTTCTTTGTCGGTAAATACCAGAATACCCATAACTAATATACAGAAATAACTATAATTTAAATTAATAGGGGACATGGCGTCTTTCGTGAATGCAAAAACCTAAATATATCTGAAGCTATCCGAGAATGTAATTGTCAGACGAAAACTTTCTGGGAAACGTGTTTTGACTAGAATTGCGTCCACCCACTACTGATATATTTATTTGTATTTTATAACAACTTATACATTTGTCTATAGATTCTTTTGGAGTATGTTACAATAAATATATTCAATAAATAATTACAAAAAACACATCATTAAGAACTAATGTGTTAAATCTAGGCCGTACAAATTAAAGATCAATTATATGAAAAAGGAAAACTCATGCTAAACGTAAATTTGGCATTTCGATGACTACATTTTCATAGATGTAAAAGTATGGCAAGTGTAAAAATAAATATAAATATTCCCAACATTAAATTAAATCATTTTCAATTCTTTGAATAAAACATACTTTCATTTCAAGCTAACTCATTGAAAATGACTAGATAAATGCAATTTAAACCTTTTCAGTAAAAGTTCAGATTTTTCAAATAAAAACAAGATTCAATTTCTTAATTTCTGGTAACTACCATTCCTTTTCTTTGACTAATTGTAAGATTTTCGTCATTTTTTGTACTAGGAATTACGAATTCATAACTAGTAGTTCGATAAATTGCGCATTCGTTAGATATTGTTAAAATTTTAAACATTGGTCGGTGGCTCCATGCCACAGATAATCGCTTTCATCACACTAGCGGCCGCAAGACTGGCATACGGTTGCCATTCTTTACCTCGAGTGCCGTCTTTATAATCAGATATGCCTCGAATACAAACGAAGCTATCTTTACAATTACCCAAGACTGATTCGATAACAGTGTCAAATTCACAATCAAAAGCAAGTGCGCCATATTGTGCAGCGAATTGCTGCCGTAGTTGTTCGGACTTGGCCACTTGCCGACCAGCAGCAATCGTCGCAAGATGCACTTTAGGACATCCTTCCTTACGTGGTGCATCCGTTTTACTAGGCTGGGGATGGGCCACTTCAATAAGTTCACCCTCACCGATGGACATGTGCAGTTTATCCGTTTTTGGTGGTGGTTGAGAATAATCCGCATCGGCATTCGTGAGATTTTGTAATCCGGACTGTAAATATTCATACCACCTTGGATTCGTTGTGCTTGCAGTCTCTGCTTCAGTCTTCAAGTTCGAGGCGATTTCTTGGAGGTTTAGATTCGACGGGCCATATGGTTTCACCTCGAAACTATAACCATTTTCGATTTTGTTTGCGTTGTCACAATAAACGTAAACATGACTAAAACAAAGAGAAGTCTTGTTAAAATCAGTTCTTATAAACTTACTACAAAACTTACTTATTGTTTTTGTACGGATATGAAACTACCACATCTCCAAGACGCACATGCTTGTTATAGTCAGTATAATGTGGTACTCCACCCGCAACGCCAACGAGGAAAACATAGTCGACCTTTTGGAACGTTCCCAAAAGTCTTGTCGTTGTGTTACCAGCAGCTGTCATCGCTTCTCTCGTATGTCCCACTGAAGGCAACTTTGTGCAAACAATGCGATGCGCTCCAATGTTACCCATTGTGTAAACATTCGATTCACCTGAAATTATAACAAAAATTAGAATTTACTAAAACGAATATTCTTTAACCCATAATGCACACGCTGTTAATTTGTATGTACAACGGTACACATGTATTAAAATACATATTTGTTAATAACAACAATTGAACACAAAACATAAAGTGTATAAATACACCATATGTGCTGAAAACACAACAACACAACGATCCAGTGTACACAAAAAGTGAAAATTCATATATCTAGTGCGGTGAATGCGCATTTTTATGCGACGCAAGCGTTTCCGTTGTCGTTTGTTTCTTACCAAACTTTGTTTGCGGGCCGTCAGTAGTTGGACTAGTTGCACCTATGCATTAAATAATATTTAAGTTCTTGCGTAAGAAAGAAAAACTATTTATCTAATACTTTAAACACCAAAACTGTTTTAAATTTGAAAAGTTTCGCTTTAAAGGAAATTTAGCACAACCTACCGCACCCAGCGACGGAGGTTTACTGTCGCGCGCCGAGCTAGATGCGCCGAGGTCTATTTTCCGATGAAATCCGACCTCTCACGAAGTTTGCGGTGTAGTGCGCAGACGCAACACGAACTACGCGCCGAGGTCTCACAAAATGTGTGGTTAGTAACACGCGTTTCGCGTTTTCGATAACAAACCATCCAAATTTAAATTTATAAGTGCAAAAATTCGTCGAAAACTATGTTAACACCGCGTTTTCAACTCTCCCAAACGGAGACAACATTTACCATTGTAGTACGCGCACCGTATTGCAACCTAAAGGAGTTGGACGTCCAAATTGATGAAGAAACCTTCCTATTTTACTGCAAACCCTATTATTTGCGATTAAAACTGCCAGGAAATATTGAAGAAGAGCGCAATGCACATTCAAAGTTTGATGCTGACACTGGTGAGTTCACCTTCACATACGACAAGCAAAATCCCCATGAGACGTTCGAAAATCTTGAGTTTATTACGCAGTTTCTCTCGCGTAAAGTAAATGTGCAAGAAAATGGTCGTAACATTGAAGTCATCTCATCCACAACACCACAAGAGGAAATAATTGAAAGTGAACATCAATACGGTTTCGCACAACGTGGGGGATATAAATTCAGCTTTGTTAGTGGTGAGTTTCACGATATTTTCGAAATAGACCCTCATGAAATACCTATTAAAGACCGACGTGAATTAAGGCTAAAAAGTGAGGAGACTGCGTTTAATTTCGATCATTATCTAGCAGACTTTATAGATTGTGACGAAATAGATTCACTATTACTTGAAGAATCACCGTGGCAACTCAAACTCCAAAAGGGAGACACAAAAAATCAGTTTACCAACACAGAATTGGACTTTCTCAAAGATTTACCAAATATAACGCATGAAATCAACGATAAGCAAACAAATTATGCCTTTACAAGCCTCATTGATATTTTGTTTGCTTACTGTTATGACCAGAGAACCACATGTTTCGATAGTTCCTGTGAGTCAGGATGGACTATTGTCAAAATATGTTCGTCATTCCAATGGTTTGAGGCATTTGATACACCGAAAGATGCGATTATATCAGGATTTCGACGAAGTTTGATGTTTCCACTCTATAGAAATTTTCATCTCTGCCAGGCCGTACTCCAGGATTTAAATGATTTGTTAAAACTGAGAGAAGTGGAGATTATGAAAGCCTTGATGGCGATGTACAATATTTTCCTCGGTGGTGACTCAGCAAGATACATCCTTAATCATCTTTTTATAAAGGATTACGTTATATTCGTACAAAAATGGGATAAAGTAAAATGGAAAGAAATAGTCGATCAGGTACATAATTTAGAGATAACTAAAGAGGATCTTGGATTGAATCTGGAAGAAATCGAAAATTTAACAAAGAAAAAAGACAACGAAGAGGACTTAGCAATGAAACTCAAGAAGTTAAATTTAACTTCTTCGGAAGAGTTGGATTCTGATGATACTGTGTATAGTGATTCAGATTCAACAGATTCAGATGATTCTTCATCATCTGACAGTGAGACGGATTCCGATAGTCATTCAGAATAGGAAATTAATGAGAAAAACTTACCAACTGTTGTGTATCGAACGAATGTCTCCTTGTTTTCTATCATTGCGTCCACGGCTAGTTTCTCGCAGTATTGGGCAGTGATGATAGCGATTGTTGGCTGTTTACTGCTCGCCATTGTTGGCATCTGCTTGACGACCGTCACCTGTGCGTCCATTGATTGCTGTCTTGTAAAGGCGCCATGATCCATTGCTTTTACTAAACCACGGGATTGAAGCTCGGCAAGATGATGTGCCACTTCTTCATCATCCCAGTTGTTATCCCTTCGAAAAATAAAATATATTTAAAAGAATTAGAAAGAAAAGCAACATTTGAAAAAATTAAACTTACTTAGCAAGATCATGAAGTGTGATAGGATTAGGATATGCAGATTCAATCAGTTCGAGGACTTTCTCCACCGAGAGAAGGACGACATTACCGATAGAGTTTTCATCTCCGGATACTGCAAAAAATACAAGTTTTAAGAAATTTGGAAATAGACACCAAAAGATGGGCATTTTACAGAGCATACAAGGAGAAAAACCCAAATTAGAAATGAATTATAGGTTTGCGAAGGTTAATCATTAAGTTTTCTTAATTAATATTTTTAAAATTAAGGATAAAGTGATAGTTTTTGTAATTTTACCGACAATAAAATGAATTATTATGCAGATTTATGGCCTTTAGTACATTTTCCAAGCTTGTAATTACCTCCAAATTGTGTGAATTGCAATTTTCAATACTTTACCGCCTTACAAAAAAAAGGAAGCATTGTTTATTCATTGTAAGCGTGTTCCTGTAAAGAAAACTTTGTCCGAGAAAGTTCTTATAACATGAACAAGTTAGTACCACTCCAAAAAGAAATAAAAAATGAAATGCTACAAATGTTATACTAAACAAAACAAGTTAAATGTGTCAATGATAGTTTCTAGAGGTTATCTGGTTAGAGTTGAAATGGTTCGCTATGACTAAAACTGCTAAAGCATATTGCGTATAGTGTTTCATAAACCCAAACCTGTCGAACAGAGAGAAGAAGAACTTAGCTGTACATGAAGATAACCAGGTCGAGCTACAAGAAAGATTTCAGGTGTTTGTACAATCGTCAAAAGTTTACAGTTAATTACCTACGTTTAGTTTAACAGTTTAGCAGTAAAAGATATAGAAGAATTTAATCCCAGATTAAGGAAATCAAAAGATGAAAAGTAAAAATGGTACAAAAAAGGAAACTCACGTGGACGTTGTACTTCAACGACTTCTTCCGATTGCTTCAGCTCAATCTCAACCTTACTGATGGTTTTGTAATCATGTTGCATTTGTTTCATTATCTTCTTAATAAATCCAACGTAATCTAAAGTAAATGGAACAGGTTAATATTTTAATGGGTTTTTGTATGTATAAAGTTACCTCGTGGGAAGTTCTGTGGGGATACCAATTCCCTGAAGAAATCTTGTGCGACGGCGGCTGAAGAGGAGCCATTGGAATGTCGATAGCCATTCGTGCTACCGTTGGTGACAGTGCCATTTGTGTGACCGTTGAGGGCATGGAGTTCACGAAACCAGAAGCGTAGGGTACGAGATTCTTGTGTATGCTTGCCTGTGGTGCCACTGACGAGGAAAACGCTGAATTCCAGGGACAATTCGGGGGCGGTATCGTCTGTGGAGGCAGTTGTCTCCTTGTTGATGACGATACCGGTGTGTTCACCACCGGCGACGTGTATCTTGTCGTTGGCTGCCGTTTTTACGGCACGTCTTTCGATGAGAATTCGGGTGGAATTCGCTGTTTTTCCACGGGGTGTCATTACGACTTGTTCTTCTGTTGTTTCCGTCATTTTCGGGCTAAAAATTAAAAAAGATTTAAAAATTGTCCATAAAATAGAGCTCATTAATGCAAGGAGTACTCCGTGCACAAATGGTGCAAACATTGTTATGTACAAATATGAACATCAGAAACAATCGTCGTGTTGAAATCTGATAAAACCAACGCGATAAACTGCCAAAAAGGAAACTAATGTATGAAACCGTGTGTATTTTTGCACTAGAGCACATCAGAAGGTATATTGCCCAACTTCGGAATGAGATGTGCCTCAGTTGGTCTAGTAAACCAATAAACGCATATTTGGTCTTACTGCTAGACTAATGAGAACAGGTATATGCTGCGAAGGTTATGGGTGACATCGTACGATGATGAGAAAGTGTGGACGATACTTGTTGTCTATAGGTGAGAGACGCTCCATTATTTCTTCACAATAAATGCTCTCCACAAAAACAATATATTCAATAGTGGATGATGACATTTACATTGTTGTCCCCAGATGGTCTAAAACAGGGCTCAAACTTTCGGATCAACTTGAAAGATTTCTCACAATCTTCCAAATTGACCAAACGTCCATATGTTAAAAAATGTTTGATTGCAATTTGCCTAATAAGCTGTCTATGGCAAAAATACTACGGAAAAATTCATGCGCGAGTCATAAAAATCTTTAAAATAATATGATTTCAAAATTGAAAACTAAAACTTTCACCGGATTGCATTTTTCTCGCTGAATTCAAATGTTACTACCTAGGATTCCTAGAATTCATACGGTTAGTACAACCTCCCATACTATACTGTCCTTTCTTCGTGCATGCTCGCTCAGTTCTTCCAGTTAGGTACCTACTCCTACTAATAGCCTCAATGACACAGCTTGGCCCTGACTTGACCTTGGTTAATATTTGATCCACCGAAATATCGAGTTTGGGACACTTTGTATCAGTTGTGAAATTTGAGGCACTTTACAACTTGTTGTACTTATGTAATATAATAGAACCCTAATATGTTGTGGTAAATACTATTAGACCGCAAAGTGTCTAGAAAATGGGTGCCACCCGATGACTGCATTGCTTTTGCAATACAGTCAAAGTTTATCCCACTATTTGACATTCCTGACTCACTGTGCATGCTGAATTCAACAAAACATAGAAAATGTGTGTGTTAACACATAAAACCGAATGATGACTGAAAATCTACCTAAAATCACGTCGAGATCGTGACCGAAAGGTTGAGCAACCCTGGTCTAGTGAATGATGTATTCTAGTGCACACTAGACTTAAGGGATGATAGTACATAATGGTAAAATCAAATTCAATCAAAAAGAACATATGGTTTTCAAACATGGAAACCTCTTAACATAAAAACTTCGTCAAGTCGACTTAATGTTAGCCCTAACAAGTATATATGCGCAAGATATATAAATAAATTTATTTGTAAATTAGCAATCTTTAAACTTGTTCCCAGATATTAGGAAGCTATATCACTATATAGATGTATATAAACAGTTTTAGATGGGAAAACCATTTTTACTAATAATTAAACAATCCCACTGTTGTTTTGTTTAAGAAGGAACGGTATGTGTTTTAATATTCCACGAAAAACAAGTCATTAACTATTACACATATTTTCTTTTATATTTTTACATCTTCATCATCTTTTATTTATAATTATATGAATATTTCGTTAGACATCTGCGGTAGTTTGATGTGTAAAGTATCAATATCATAGAACCACTCCAAATTATAGCTTTTCCGGTTTAAATGACTTAAAATCGATATTTATGCAAGTACATTTCTTTTATAACGCTATAGGATTACACTAATCCAAGAAATATAAAGTTTATGACAAAATAAACATAAATATTAACGGAAGGCCGATAATGCAGAGATCGTTAAACAATAGTACAAGATACCCTAGGGTAAAATATCATTAGGGAAAGTATTTTGCTGTCATTAAATTATTCTTGTGGGTAATATAGTAAAAATGTAGTAAAATTTCGAACTACACATTTTTTTAAGAATAGTGTAGACCTTTTTTTGTAGGTTTTGATTTGTGGCATAGCCAGAACTCGCAGAAAAATTAGATTGAACTATCATGCATGGTACCGATATCGCGGTTGATTTCCCAAAGCGTTTGATGAAAGTTGTTCCAAGCTTTCTCCCTAAAATTACACAGTCATAGTCGTAAAGTATGACTATTACAGCAGTGCAACGCATGCAATCATTTTTCATCGCACTGCGCTTTTCCGCTTTCCCTAGTAAAGCAGTGGGGAATTAAAGAGGGGAAATCCAAGAGGGAAATAGGAAAATCGACGAGGTGTCTAGACGGTCGACAGCCGAGGCTGATTGATCCAATAGATGATCTGCATGCACGTAGGGTGTTTACCGACGCGAGGGAATGAGTTTTCACTAATAATTGCAAAGGATATTGCAATTCCGTTCAATTAAAAAAGAAAAGAAAAAAATAAAACGCGTGTTGAAAATACTTTATAAGCATTTCGACAAAGGTTTATGCAGAGGAAAACAACACATTTCAAATGTAAGAAAACGTATCACTACTTTTGTTATCGAAATACTTCCGTACTGATAAACAAAAAACTCACAAATCGTGAAAATGTAAGCAAATGCGGCGTATTTGCACGAAAAACCTGGTTCGAACTGTCAATATCAATTCAAACATATTAAACAGTTTACTACACTATCGCCGGCCATAAAATAGCAGACAATTGCGTATTATTAACAATTTAAATCAGCTTGTAACATTGAAATGTATACACATTCGTAAATGTATCTATATCGTTCAAGGTTGCATGGAAAATGTAGCTCACAACTCGAAAACATTCAAAACTACGCAAAACTACGTAAACTACGACAGCTTGCAAGTCTATTTACTAAATGTGCTGTTAAATACAATGTAAGTGTAGCAAAATTTGTAATTTTTTTTTTGTTTATAGTGTAGATGGGCGGATATTGTATAATATTTCATAATTAAATGACATCACGCATACATATAAATATAAAGAACAAGGTCAGTTCGCTGTAATTTAAGTTGGACAAGGAGTTATTAGCAAGTGTTTAAAAATGGATGCTAATCGTGTGACTCAAAATTTGATTCATTTCCGGGGAGTATAAATTACTAGTTGAGTCAGTATTAGAATTAAAAAAAGCGTTTGTATTAGAATTTTAAAAGAAAATAGAATTATCTAATTTATGGTAGAGTTGTACAACAAACTGGAAATATGAAGTAATTTTACGCCATTAAAATGTACTTCGCACAGGAATAAATACACAAGTTATGAACATTACCGAATCATAAGTAGGCAATAAAGTAAAGTCGTGATTTGCGCAGTGAATAGTTCTCAAAGATTTGTCGTCTTAAACAAAACCGTTGGACAGAAACCTATAAACATATCTGAATTTTCACTAACATTTGCTTTATAATTTTTCAAATAATAGTAATAGGTAGAAGTAATTAAGTTAAAAATTCAAGTTCAGCCGCAAAATTCATCAAACTTTAGAAAATGTCTAAAATGTCTTGGAAACTCTAAAATCTTGCACAATGTGCAAGCGCCACAAGTGTTTTCGATACCGATAAACTTTGATATCAATACTTTCTGAAGGTTTGTTATTCCTAGTTAACAAATTATAATCATATTTCAAGACAGCACGATAAACTCAATCATAAGATATTAGTGTCCAGAATAGTGATTCTCAACCTTTCCTGCGACATAATTTAAATCTAAAATAATCTATAATTTGATGGATCACATTTAGAATTGGGTGGCACACAAATGATATGCGATAGAGTCACTGGCCTAGAAAATACCAATTGTTAATAATTTTCACGTCGCTGTTAAGCTATAAACTGCTTTATTTCACTGAAAAACAATTTCAATCACATGTCTTTCAATAAAATAGTTAAATATATTCCCTTTTCTAATAACATTTCCCAATCATAAATTTAACGAAATTTCAGGTATTGTTCATCACCAAAAACTTCGAAATCTCAGGTTACATTCATGTATTGATAGATTTAGAAGTAATTACGCTTTAAACCTCAGCTATTGAAATAGCACGCGATTGTTTGATCGAACTTTTAGAACTGTAACGAAGCAAATTAGGTTTCTATCACAGTCTCGTTTTATAAATAGCGACCAAGTGGCTCTTGCCTTTCTCCAAATAGCAATTGCATAAAGCTACATGAATATTTCCTTATTATTGCCAAATTATACACCTTTTTATAACTTAATGTGGAGTGCGTGGCGTACTGGTAATGCGTTGTAACGCAAAAGTCCCGGGTTCAAGCCCCAGTGTCGGTATAAACTAACAAAAAGTTCTCGCACGCCTAAATTTCGTGAAATCTCCGTAAAACGACCCATGGCTAACGGCTCTATGTTCCAATTAGGAATGATGAGAACCATTATTTATAATTGAATAAAATTTTGTGTCCAGCCAAGTGTGGCCGTGGTATATTCCATGACTTCTGACCACGAAGTCCTAGGTTCGATTCCCGACAGTTGTAGAGCAAAATAATTATTCGCCTTATCAATAGTATTAGTCTGTAATACGACTAATTACATTGAATAATAATTGAATAGCTCTATATATGATCATAGAAGTATCAAAAATTTAAAAAGTTGAAAACTTTTTAAAATGACTAAACAAGTCTACGTTTCAATCAAGATAATTTAACTTAAATTGTACAACTTTTCTACCACTAGCTACATGTTCTAATTGAGTTATAAATTAATAGATAAACGACTTATATGACTAATAACCTAATCTAATTTCACATGTAATAACCCTCAAGCTTGAGATTTCAATCTCATTCCGGATGTAAAGGTCAATTTACTCCGATACATCTATCTGCCGAGATTGCATTCGACTGATATAGCTTATTAACTTACTCCCCCACCAAATCCCTTTCTGAAACATTACGCTTCTCATTCCCTGCACTTATTGGACGATTTATGTCCTCGCAAACCTAGAGGAACCACACTCAAGCGCGTTGCTTAATACGCCGCGTCGGTAGGCACGATATCCATTCAGATCGCCAGTTGATTCAATTAAATGAAGCTGAAACTTGAATGATTCACGATTTCATGTAATGGAAGCAATAACAGTTGCTCGTCCTCTATCTGTGGATAAAACAGACACAGTTGGTCAGTAAAAATGCAAACAAGTCCGTCTAACTCTCTGCGAAAATGTTGCAAAACTCATTAAACTGATTGTAAGCAATAAAAATACTGTTTTCTCACAGTAAGTTTCACTTAAATGAAGTGGTTGAACAATACAACATTCGGTCATTAAATTTTCACCTTGACTTGCTCATTATCATTAATTTTAAACCTCCAAGGAGATTTTATTAACTTACAATTCGCAGTCGTTAAATAAATCAAAATGATTGAGCAACCATTTGAATACTTGTAATGATTAGATCATTCACATAGAAAAAAAAAACTAAAAATTATAAGATTCTAGAATTGCTTTTGACGTCATTGGATTCTTTCCATGTGATGACATCAGACAATCGCGAATCGCGGTTGTTTCGCCAACGCGTGCGTAATAAACACAATTGAGGCACGGTTAGCCAACCTGCGCGTTATTCGCTGATTGAAGACCGGTCGAAAATAGACGCAATATGTACTACGGTCACGACTTGCTTTTGTTGCATTGTCGTCACTGACGAGCAGTGCAGGAGCCATATTTGCAATTACCACTTATCGATGAGTCATCAATCTTCGTCATTTTCTGGTTTTCTCGCTACTTTTTATTTCGATAGCGGAACCAATATATCAGAATTATAGTGATAGTTTTTATCGTAGACAATTTTATGACACATTAGTTTTGTTGGTTTTAGATCGCCAAATTATTCGTGTGAATTACTATTACATTTGAAAATTGGAGTAGTTTAGACATGGCGCAAGAAGGACTCCTCCTTTAAACCGATGATGGTCAAAATATGCCCAAAGGGGACCCCCTTTCTTTGCGTCGACGACATACCAATGACGTATTTAAGGACGTTTATCTTGTATTCAGATGGCTATTGATTTTGAACCACAAACAAAAAAGTTACCCAGCGCAGGTTTCCTCACTAGGAAAAGGGTGTTCTTGATAGTAATTTTATACTAGTAGTTATATTAGTACTAGTTATACTAGGTTAAGTTGTAATATGACCTTCATGAACAGAACATCCAACAAAAGTAAGGAAAACTAATGCAAAAACGAAGTGTTGCGAATAGCAACATCAACCCGCGAATTAACGCGAATCTTTTATTTTTAGCAGGATTCGTGGACTACCCGTCCGATGCA